>PITA01005269.1:0-112631 GCA_004023965.1 Spilogale gracilis
AGCATCATCACATCATCCCATCATCACCATCATCCCATCATGATCCATCATCACCATCATCACCATCATCACATCATCACCATCACCATCATGGAAAATGTCATTCCTGTCACATGAAAAGGGATGGCTGCTGGAAAACACTAATTCAGGTGAATGCTTAATTAGTTCAGTTGAACGTTTGCTATTTAGTTATCATTACCTACTGCCAAAGACATTCTAATTTTCTGTATTTCACTGTGTCTCTGAATGAAGAGCTTTTGACCAAACTATGGATTATTTCAGAGGACTGCTGCACTGATATTAATAAATGAATGTGGAGGGATAGTCCAACAGAATGGAAAAGGTTTTGAAGTCAGACAAACTTGGATCCAAATCCTCTTAGATTTCGCTCTTCCTAGCTGTGTGATTTCTGGAGGTCTTGATTTTCCTATTTCCGTAAAATGCAAACAATACTAGCTAACTCACAAATTGCTTATTAGGATTTTATGGTATCACATCACCAATGTAAGATGCTTAGCAGACAGTCAAGTAGTCAGTCCTGACCTAGACTAGCCTTTCAAAAATGGTGACTATCGTCATTAATAACAATGATGGTAATGACAGTTAGCTCAGATCTTGTTTGGCCAAATCCTACTCCTCTTTCAAGATTTAGCTCTGTAACATTTTCTCTCCATGCCCCCCAACTGCACACAGAGTGAGTCATTCCCTCCCTTCTGCTCCCCTAATAACTGGGACCATATCTGAGACAGTAAAGTCCAGAGTTGTCAGCCATGAAGTCCAGGCTACATCTAACTAAATAATCATCATTCGTTCCAATTGGCATCCCTGCCATTAAACCCTGAGTTTCTGGAGCAAGGTGCTCCTCACATTTAGGCTTCCAGCTCTGGCCAACCATCAGGCTCGATGTGTATTTATTAGATGAGATAAGGGAAGGCTGAACAGGAATGCCAAAGGGAGTCAAGAGATGTGGGCGGAATCTGATCTGAGATAAATTAGAGCCTGGTGATTGGGACTCCATCATGGAGAGTGAATGTCCATTCCAAGGCAGCTAAGACCAGCCCCGACTTTGGAGAAGTTACTTAACTTTTCCAGCAGGATTTCCTTTCTTGGAGAAGATTTCAGACCCATTGAAAGCACCCTGAAAATCTCTGCAAGGCCCTGCCTGTCTCTATCCTCCCCTTCTGCTCAGCTGAGCTCAGCCCTTCCCTGACAACTCCCCTGCCATTCCTTCCCCGAGGATTCTGACCCTCCAGGCAGTGAGCCCCTGCTCCCTCCTCCAGTGAGCCTGCTGAATGACCTTGGATCTGAGACAGCCTTCTCAGCCCCAAACACTCTCTCCAGAAGCAGAAAATAAGTGTACCTTGGCACAAGCTAACCATTCATTTTCATCCCCACTTAGGTGAACCGCACTTTCTTCCTCTCTAGCTCCTCTGCCATACCTGAGCTCAGCAACAGCCTCCTACTGGGTCTCTCTCTGTGGCCCAGCCCATCCTCCACATGGCTGATGCAAGAATGGTTCTAGAAGCCTAGAACCTCCTCTATGCTATTATTTTAGCACTTATTCCACTCAATTGTGGTTGTCTGTTTGCCTCTCTATCTACCCCACTCGACTGTATCATCCATACTGAGTCTCAAGCCTGTATCTCTGCAGAGCTCAGGATGTATTTTGGACATTTTGGGTGTTCAAAAAAATATTTGTTGAATAAAGGAATTTAAAAATTCAGCAGAGAAGATGTACACACAACGTGCTGATGTCCTTTACAAAGCTATGGTATCCAGTTGTGTTATTTAATTCTTGCAACGGCCCTGGAAAGTAGGTATTATTTGTCCTGTTTTTAAAAGGGGGAACTGAGCTTCGAAAAGTGTCTTTGTGACTTACTCAAAGTCACAAAGCTGGGTGAAGAGTGAACTGAAAGAGCAGAGCCCAGGGAGTTTCACGGTGACCCCCTCAGCACCCCTGTCCCCCTGCCCCCTGGCCACGGTCCGCCTCATCAGGGAAAGGATGCAGAGAGGCTGAGCTGCTTCAGGTCTGCCTCACTTGGGAAATAAACAAGAAGAATTCTTCTTCTCATCATTTGGTGAGTCACTGACATTTTGTTTGACAAAGAATCTAGGAAAAGCCTCTCCTGGGACTAGTTTTGGGACTAGGCTGTGATAATATTGCTTTATTGAAAAAGGATGCTAGGAACCGAGCTCCGCATGGCCTTTTACATGGAGTAATTTATGCAGGAAATGAGAAATAATTTTTTTAAAGAAACACACATTGAACTGTACATGGTCACAAAGATAGGAGGGATGATGAAAACACACACATGCACACACACACACACACACACACACACACACACACACACTCCCAGAAACATGGTCAAAGACCCACAAGGTAGAAACTCTAGTTCCCAGTCATGATTGATTACAGCCGCACACTCCATAAGAAGTCAAAGGGTTCCCAGTCACATCAGTACAGAGCCCTCGCAAGTGGTTACATCCATGCGTAACACAGTCTGATGGCTCTGGCTTTCCCTTTCTGGCTCTCCAGGGGAAACTGAGATTTTTTCCCCACACATGTAAATTTCAGTCATTAAGGAATGCACAGGAAACATGACATTGAAGAAATTAATCTCTCAGTGTCCCCTGCCCTTCTTGTGGCCCTGTTCCCTCCTGCGACGATCACTCTGCTTGTAGAGATGCTGCCAACCCGATGACCTACCAGAGGCACAAGTTCCCACTCCCTGGAGGACAACGAAGCAATGATAACAAGGGCGAGAAATGAAATGTATGTAAAATTCTCATTCAGATGCCACTCAGAAATGAATCTCAGAAATGGAAGGGATGGTAAAAGGATTTTATTCTAAATGCTTCCCTCCCTAGGCTGGTTGTGAAGGGTTGGAATTCACAAGGATATCTGAAAGTCAGGAGTTCTCTTCCATTCATGGCGATTTTGACCTGGGTTCAGAGCAGAGCCCCAGGATCCCTGTTCTGGTGAAATTAACATCTGAGATACTCAGGGAGGCCAGAGACTGCGCCTGGAGTCAGGACAGGCTATCCGCAACTCTCCTGTATTAGTAGCTCTGGATGTGACCCTGGGCACACCACAACCTGGGCCTCAGTTTCTCTAGCTGCAAAGTGAGAAAGTTGGGACCCGACTGTTGCTTCTGCCAGGGTCTCATCAGAAGGCCGCTCGCTCTGCCTTGGCCAAGTGTGCTTAAAGTGGCTCGGCCAAAAGAATCAGTATTGATTCAAGTTCCACGGAATTCAGATCTCTTGAATATCACTCCCCATTTTAAGGGAAAAAATGTATAAAATATCTTAAAAATCCTGGAGTTTGCTCTGGAAAATATTTTTTTCTATTGCCTATGTTGGAGTTGTTAAATCACAACTGTGATTTTAAGGCTCCTGCTGCCTTTTTGCATGGCCTAGGATGGACACCCAGGGCAGAGTTCTTTCATTTAGGAAAAAGATTTAACCATCCTTTGGCTACTAAAGGAAGGCCTAATCTGGGAGGGGAAAGATCAAAGGAAAGGGAACTCAGTTGCTCTTCGTTCATTCAACAAATGTTTATTGAGTGCGTGCTATGTGCTAGGAACTGTTTACAATTATTAAAAAAAAAAATCTCAGCATTCACGGAGCTTGTATCCCAGTTGGGGGATGGTGGACAGATGATAACAGGACACATAAATAAGATACGCAGTGTCACATAATAAGGGCAATGCAGAAAAGGTAAATGGAAGGGAGTAGGGCGTTGGGAATTTAAAGTTCTCCACTAACTTCCTGGGGGAAATGAAGAAGCTGGGGCCTCAAGGATAGAGAAGTGTAAAACTCAGCAGAGGAGAGTAGAAAGAAGGTCCCAGCAGGAGGGTGGCAGGCCAGACAGTGTGGGAGAAAATGGGCAGGGAGCTTCCTTCTATGCAGATAGGAGAGGGATCTGAAGAAGTTCCCTCATCTGTGAAGCTTTAACTTATTCCGGCTCTGGGCCCTCTGGCCTCTCCTCCTGACCGAGACCAGGGCTGGGTGAGTGAGGCCAAAGGGGTGTGGAAAGGCTCAGGAATGGAGATTAAAACTGGATCAGTCAAAGTGTGCTGCGTCGCCATACTGTAACGCGAGGCAGAAGGAAGAATCAGTAAAACCGATTCTGTCGTCATTTCAAAGTCTGATGTTCTGTTTATCATGTATTTTTGCCATTGATCTTGATTAAGACCTTTTATCTCATTAAAATAGTATTTCTTCTGTTTGAGTTTTTGGGGCCTGCGGGGAGTCCTGGCAGGCCTGGTTCCTGCAACTTTAGCAAGAATGCACACACGAGACAGCTCTGTGCTGGGAAGAGAGAGAAGGGGCCGTGCCCATGAATAGGGAAGGTGAGCAGGTAGAGCAAACGAGGCCTCACAAGCAAGACGGAGACAGGAAGGGGAGCAGGACTTATTCCTGGAGCAGAACCTTGAAGCCAGACATGACCCGGAGAATCCAAACACCCTTGTTCTCTTGGACCTCGGGGAAGCTGGATTTCCAACAGCGTGGGAGGGAATCTCAAGCTGTTCCATTGGGATATTCATGGGAAAGTAAGCCTTGCAGTCTGGAGGGCCTGGAGGGCACAGGGCTGATGGCAGATGGCCAATTGCTCCCCCCTCCAGCCACTGCGATAATTACACTGTGAAGCTACGGGAGTCTGTGGGGCGTTCTGGGAGCAAAGTTGCCATTTGCCACCAGCAGCAGAGCTGCCCTGGTCCAGGAGGGGAGGGGAAGGGGGTCACTGTCTGCTTTCACTCCAAGGCACTTTGACGCTATGTCTGCTCAACAGAGTGGGGCACCACCCCCAAAGGTAAGGAATGGGAGGGAACTATAAAAAAAAGGGGGGGGGAAACTCTGCATGATGAGGCCAGTGTTCTCCAGGGCACCCCAACCCTCCAGTCACAGATCTGCCTCCAAAGGGGGTACCTGGAACCAGAGCCAGTCTGCTTTCTCCACTGTTGTTCCCTGCTCCCTTCTAGTGCCCTCCAAACCCTGACAGTACACCCTAGGACCTTAGATGACCCATTCCTATGCTCAAAAATCTTATTATTACCAAAAAAATAGGCCAGGTAGTTGAGACCTTTCATGATATGGCCCCTACCTCATTTCCCCGGCTTATCTCTCACATGTCTCCTTCAAGTCAGGGGATGGCAAACTATACCCACTCCAAATCCTGGGATGACTTCCTTTTGCAAATAAAGTTTTATTGGCACATAGCCACACCCATTCATTTGCTATTATCCATGGCTGTTTTCCTCAACAGTGGGAGAGTTGAGTACTCGCAACACAGTACCTGGGATATTTACTGGCTGAAATATTCCATGAAAAGTTTGCGACCCTGGTCTAGGTTCTAGGCAAACTGTGCTCATCCTCTCCTCTGCAGCCTCCTCCTGGCCCTTGCTGGTTCTACTCCCCAAGCCTAGGGTGCTCCATTTCCCTGCTCTAGCAGCCGAAATGTGGCTCATTCTTCAAGGACTCAGATTATATATTATTTACTCTGTGATGTCTCCTGAATTCCTATAAATATTGCTCACATCTCTGTACAGCCATGGCATACTGCTAGGATGACCACATATAATTTATCACCCAAACTGGCACACTTTTGGGAATAAAAGGGAGCACAGCGAATAATTACACAGAAATTACAGCCTTCCGCCGAGACCATCCCAAGTAAATGGGGTCATAGGGTGGCCTTACACTTAGTTCTTAGTTCTTCTGCCTTCTGAGGGTCAGTTGTTCACATATCTAGCACCCACAAAAGGCACAATGCTCCATGGCAAAGACAATGTGTGTGTGTGTGGGGGGGGGGTTGTTGAACATAAGAGCATCCATATAGATAAGCTATGATCAGTTAATGACTGTTGAAATGAAAAAAGGGAGGGCTCTTGTCCTAAATGAAACAAAAGCAGTTTCTTTAAGAGCAGCAGGCCGGAACAACCAAGGATGGAGGAGCCATTAGCTCAATGGAGAGGCACTCGCAGGCCGTGGAAGGCGCGCCTACCTGTTAGGGTCATTGTACGTGCACGCCCAGCACAAGAGAGCGCGCCAGGGCCTGCTACCCCCAGGTACTGCCCCTTTCTGCTTCTCTGGCTCCTCTGCAGCCACCTACCTTCCTCTTCCCAGCTCTGCCAACCCAGAGCTTAGCTGCTTTCCCTCCAGATATCTCTCAGGACGGCTGGGGTCCCCCTACACATCAGGATGCTGGGCTTGCCGAGGTCAGAATAAAAGAGAAGGACACCACCACAAGGATGATGGTTTATTTCTGCAGGTTCTGAGCTGAGGCTGAATACTGGGCGTTCAGAATTGAGACATACACCTCCCTTCATAAAGCTCCAGCACGTTCTACAGACTTCAACTCACTGAAGCGGGAGAAAGGAAACAGGAAGAAACTAAGATGACCCATTTGACATATTGATACTCTCCATCTGTTCTCTACTAAGCAGCCAGGGAGATCTTTTTGAAGTGCAAATCTGTTCTATCCCCTCCCCCTCTTCTCCCCGGTTTCAAACACATTATTGGCTTCCCATTCCTCTTGAGATCAAGGCCAAAATCCTTACCTTGGCCTCCAAGGTCAGGTGTGGTTTGGTCCTGCCCGCCTCTCCTGCTTCATCCAGCTTGCCCTTTGCCTCCCAGCCACCCAGGCCTCCCGTCCCTCAAATAGAACATGCTCCTTCTGACCACAGGATCTTTGCACAAGCTAACCTACCTTCCCGGAAGATGCTCTTTTCTTGTTTCAACTAGTGACAGCCTGCTTCACTTTCACATCTCAGCTCAAGTCACTTCCTCAGGGGAGCTACACCGAACTCTCAGGCCAGGTGAGGATCCTCTGTATGTTGCATTTCTTCCTTCAGTTGGAGTACTTAACTCAGCGTATAATTACACCTCTATTTATGATTCTTTGAGTAAGGCTAGGCTATAAGCTCCATGTGGGCAGAGACCCCTGTTTGTTTGGCTCAGCTCGAATCCCTAGCACCTACTAGCTCTCAAAAATGTTGGTGGAATGATCATTCACACCAAGCCGAGTCAAAGATCAGGAAGGTGACCTCTGACCATTTCTCAGTGTAGTAAACTAAAGTGATTGGAAATAAGAGCTAGGGATTAAATTCTTCTCATCCTCCACTTTCAGCTCTTTCTCCTCCTTATCCTAACAAAGCTGTCTTTAGGGACTGATTGCACAGAAAGCCACATAATGGAGTTTACACAGGCCGGGGCACTGGCTGTGAGTTCCCAGGACAAGACGCACCAGATGTGGACAGACCATATAGGGCTGATCAATAACCAACAAAGAAGCCTGGGCCGGGGCCAACCAGATGGGAATGATGAATTCGTGGTGAGTCTTATTTCTTCCGTGCTCCTTCCCACAACATCTTAGGCTCAAATGGAACCCAGAGGGCCCTTCTCTACTCTGTAAGTCCCTCCCTCTCTTCCCTCTTTGCTCCCTCAGTCCCTGCCTTTCTCCCTTCTTTCTTCCCCGCCTCCTTTCCTTGCTCGTGTATAGTTTATGGGTATGGACGTCTTGACCCTAGGACAATGCAATCTTCTTGAGGTCAGGGACTGTGCCTTACTTTGGACCCTCCCACGCCCGGCTTCTGGTGCCAGGTCCAGCACATGGTGAGTACCTGTGGATCTTGTTCAGATTTGGAGGGTGTGCAGCGCAGTGAGTGCCTGGGATAGAGAGCCAGCGAACAGCGGAAGGGCTGGGTGTGGGATAGTGCCCAGGAGTCCGTGGGGTCACCATGGTCCCAGGTGTGCAGAAAGGGTCAGCTCGTGGGCCAGACAAGTGCTGAGGCCCTCAACGCCCAGCCCACCACTGGACTGAGAAGTTGCCCCCTCCGTGGGTCGGCTCATCTCAAGTGTACAGCAGGTCGCCATGCCTTCTCAGGGCTGGAGAAAGACACGTACGCCCAACCTGCCCTTCCCTGAAGGTGGTGTCACAGCAGCCCGGCACCTGTACCCTGGGGTAGGACTAGGAAGAGGGGCCCGACCGGCCAGCGAGAAGACAGAGCAGCTGCCTGTGCTGTGAAGTGAGGCCGCTGTGCTGGGCGGATCAATAACAGAAAATGCAAGTGGCCCAAGGCAGCGACTCCAAGCCCCTGGGCCCCAGGCGGGATGGGGCAGCAGCCCACCAGGTCGGGAGCACCGGGATTAATGACGCATCAATTTTAATGCAGGGAGAGGTTTTTTTCCTGCTTCACAAACAGCAAAGTGAATGTTTGAGCATCCCGGCAGGGGGTTAATGAGGACTCTGATTAGTTATTCGGATTTCTCCACACCGCCTCAATCCATCCTACTAGGGAGGAGAGGAGGAGGAGGTGGGGAGGAGGAGGGCTGCCGAGGAGGGGACCTCCAGCCTCTGAGCTCCCATCAGTCCCAGGAAAACTACTGCACGCCTGCCCTTCCCCTCCACCCTCCACACCCTGTGGTGGAACAGAGGGGTGGAGGGCGCTTGGTGGTGACCTAGGCCAGCCCCTTCGCCAGAGGGAAGACCAGAGGGGCAGATTCCCCAGCCACACCTAGGATGAGTGAGAGTCCTTGCCCAGGCCAGAGCCCAGCCTAGATAGGGCTTTCCCACTAGACCAACATTCCCTTACCCCACTGCCTCTTCCCAGTCTGAAGTGAATGTTCCTCTCCCTTAGGGGAGGCTGCTCATCAGGGATAATCTCAGAGTCTGCTGAGGCCCTCAGCCAGGGCTGTCTGCTGGGCTGGGGGACCATGGGGAATCCTTATCAGCAAATCTCTGCCTCTAGCCCAGGCCGGTTCCCAGCTCCGGGAGGGAAGGCCTGGTTCCCTGGAGTGGCTCCTGAGAAGGGGGAGCCTCTCAGCACTACCTCCCCTGCTCCCAGCTGCCTGCCCAGCTCCGGGCATGCAGTGTAATTCTGAGGTTAGCCCAGCGCAAAGCCACAAGCCCCCTCCGACCAGGCCTCCTGTGCCAACCCTTCTCCCCTCCGTGCTGACTCCGGGTCAGTGATGGAGCCCGCTCATTTGGCCCCCGACACGCAGGGTACAAAAAAGGGGCAGAAGCCTGCAGAGACACAGCAGGATCTCAGGAAGGGAAATCGCCAGGCCATCTGGACACAGGCTCCATGCCTTTCCCACTATTACAACGCCAATAGACTTGTGACAAATCCCCTCCTTCACCCCCAGGACCCAGAGCAAGAGCCAAACCCAGATCCACAAGTGACGTCACAGCGGGGCACCCACCCCTTAGTCTTTCTGAGATCATCTTAGTGTCACTTAAGTGCCCAAAACGCCTCTCTCTGGAGGTCCCTCCCATCCCCCCCAAATTCTCAAACTGCATATTGAGGCCCCTTCATCTCTCCCAGCACGAGTCTATGTAGTCTCCCTAAGGTCAAGGCCCCTCATCTTGGCACCGCCCCCTCAAGGAAGTTCTCAATGCCACTGTCCTGGGCCTCCGTGATCTAGTTGATCTGAAGAAAAAAGGGCTGCTGTTTATTGCAGGTCCTCGCGGACCAGCTGTCGTGCCCAGTGTGACACATGCACGACCTCACTGACCCTCACTGACCCTGTGGAGTAGGCGCTCAGATACCCGCGGCGGTCCAGCACAGTCCAATGGAACTTTCTGCGATGCTGGAAACGCCCTCTGTCTGCACTTTCCAATATCATAGACACCATGTGGCTATTCAGCACTTGAATTGTGGCTGCTGTGACGAACTGAATACTTATAATTTAATTTCATTTTTATTTAAATAGACACCTGCGGCTGGTGGCGACCGACTTAGACAGCACAGCCTTACGGGGTTGGGGGGGGCATGGTCAATATCACCCAGCTGGTAGGGGCCAGGCTTCTTACCAGGTGTGTCTGCCTCCAGGGCACCTGTTTCTCCACGGTGCTGTCTTTGAGGTGTTATTATTAAGTGCAATAAGAAATTAAGGCCAGAGACATGAAGAGGCACTTCTCCATAGAAGATATACAAATGGCTAACAGACACATGAAAAAGTGTTCAGCGTCACTAGCTATCAGGGAAATTCAAATCAAAACCACACTGAGATACCACCTTACACTAGTCAGAATGGCCAAAATGAACAGGACGGGAAACTACAAGTGTTGGAGAGGCTGCGGAGAAAGGGGAACCCTCTTACACTGTTGGTGGGAATGTAAGCTGGTGCAGCCGCTTTGGAAAACAGTGTGGAGATTCCTTAAAAAAATAAAAATAGAGCTACCCTATGACCCTGCAATTGCACTACTGGGCATTTACCCCAAAGACACAGATGTAGTGAGAAGAAGGGCCACATGTACCCCAATGTTCATCACAGCAGTGGCCACAATTGCCAAACTGTGGAAAGAACCAAGGTGCCCATCAACAGATGAACGGATAAAGAAGACGCGGTACATATATACAATGGAATACTACGCCTCCATCAGAAAGGATGAATATCCAACTTTGGTAGCAACATGGACTGGATTGGAGGAGATTATGCTGAGTGAAATTAGCCAAGCAGAGAAAGTCAAATATCATATGGTTTCACTTACTTGTGGTGCATAAGGAATAATATGGAGGACAGTAGGAGAAGGAAAGAAAATGTGAACCCACACAGGGGTAAATCAGGGAGGGAGATGAAGCATGAGAGACTTTGGGCTCAAACAAATTGAGGGTCTTGGAGGGAAGGGGGTGAGGGGAAAGGAGAGCCTGGTGGTGGGTACTGAGGGCACGTATTGCATGGAGCACTGGGTGTGGGGTATAAACAATGAATCTTGGAACACTGAAAAAATAATGTAATCAAAAAAGAATTCAAATACAAAAACAAACAAACAAACAAATAAATGAGTAAAGGCAAAGAAATGGTCTGGAATCAGTGGTCTAGGACGCATTCCAGCACTAGGTCTGTGAGAGTGCCAGGGACACCGGGAGGGAGGCAAAGATGAGTATGACCAGTCTCTATCCTCAAGGGGCTACCAATTCAGTTAAGAGACAAAATGAATTCTACCTGGGACAGGGGATTTTAGGTGCAGACCTGATTGAAGTAGGATGTTGTCCAGACATCCCACAGCACTCCCAGCCCCCAAAGTCAACCCTACCCGCTATCTACTCCATTATATCTCTCCTGCCCATGTGCCTAGGTTTGGTTCTCTCATGTTCCTCATTTTGGATGAATGGCACAGTCACTGGGGCAGGCGCTCAGGAAGGAAACCCCAAGCACCCTTAACTTTTCTTTTTCCCTTCATCCCTGCTTCTCTCAGTTTCTGCTTTCCAAGACGTGTTGAGATTTCTTTCTAAATGCACTTTAAATGCCCTCTCCTTTCCTTCCTTTCCCCGTGCCTATGCCCCCTCACCCCGACTCCACAGACATTGCTCCTCTACCAGCGGCTTCTTCCTATCGCCTTGCCACGGGCTCCAGGACAATTTCTCATGCCTCTGGCTTTTTGCCTGTGCTCTTCTGTCTTTCTGGAATGAATGCCCCTTCTTGGGTCATCTCCTTGGACAACTACACAGAACTAAAGATTCTCAGGGCTCAGGGCTCTCTCCACCTAGCAGCTTCTTCTGAGCCTCCTTACCTCTCTGGAAGGCTACTTCCCACCTCCGCACTCCTGTGACTCAGCACGCTGCTTTAATGCCACCGGCCACAAGGGTTTGGAAGGTCTGGCATATGTCCTCTTGGGTCAGAGATGGCAGCTTTGTCACTTTTGGGCTCAGAGGGCCTGCAGTGTATGGCACGGGGTCGGAGGGAGGGAGAGAGGGTACGGATGTGCTTGCACCCATCTGAGACCTAGTGCGCTTTCCACTCCCGCCTTCCCTGCCTCCCACACACAGGGCCTTTCTGCAAGAGGAGGCTAGCTGGGAAATTCCCGGAGACATTCCTGATTCACCACAAAGCCTGCTGTCCCTGGCAGGGCGGAGTCCTTTCTACCAGAGCCTGGCTCTCAGGGCGAACGCCAACAGCTCTGAGGTGTCTCAAAAATGGTTTGTTGCAACCGTAACCAAAATGGGCTTGTATCTGCCCCCCCAAATGACCTTATCAACAGCTCTCCCTTTGCTCCTGGCCTTCTCCCCAGGTCCCCTCCCAAGCCATGTCAGAACCGCAGCTTCAAGCTGCCCAGAGGCACCTCTGTTCCCTCCAAGGAAATTGACCACGCGGTGCACCTGTCTGGGGGCCAGAGTCATCACACTGACTTTGTTCTTTGCCATACACAGTGCTCCACCCCTTACTTGCAGAGCAATTCCTGCCCCATGTTTCTCATTTATTTGATCCTCATGACTCCCTCTGTGAGGAGGGAAGTTAGACACTGTCTCCGTTTCAGGGATGAAGAAAGAGAGGCTCAGAGGAATTAAGAGACTCATCTGGTTGAAGTGCTGCATCCTAGATTGCAAGTCAGATCTTTTGATTCTGAGTTCAGTGTTCAGTTTATGGGGAGGATGATTGATATCCGAAAAAAAAATGGATTACAGACTGGAAATATGCTTGGAATAAAAAGCCAATGGGCTAGGGGCGCCTGGGCGGCTCAGTTGGTTGGGCGACTGCCTTCGGCTCAGGTCATGATCCCAGAGACACAGGATAGAGCCCCGCATCGGGCTCCCTGTTCAGCGGGAAGCCTGCTTCTCCCTCTCTCACTCCCCCTGCTTGTGTCCCCTCTCTCGCTGTGTTTCTCTCTGTCAAATAAATACATAAAATCTTAAAAAAAAAAAAAAAAAAAGCCAATGGGCTTATGTGAGGGGTCGTGGTGCCCGGTGTCTTGATGGGACACTGGGGCAGAGCAGAAAGCTGGGAATGAGCATTTGGGGCTGTGTTCTACCCTCAGTCCCCGAGATGGTCTAGCAATGCAAAGTCATCTGCTATTCTCCAAACACCATCTTGCTTCCTTACCTTGTATTTTGCTAAGGAATTTATAGCTTTCTTTGCGACTCTGACTTCGGACGTCCTACCCAGGCTTCCACTACCATTTTAAATGCTATCTTTTGCAAGAATCCTTCCTGGATCTTTCCTGGCAGAAATGGTCTCTCCTCCTTTTCGGCTCTCATAGCACTTTGTATATTCCAACATTGCCAACTTTTTCTCTTCCCATTTAGGGCTATGGTAATATGTGTGTCTGTCTCCTCCATCGTGTCTCGGGCAGAAACAATTCTCTTCACTTCTGGATCACTCACAGTATCTGCAACTATGCCTTGGGCATAAGAGGTGATCAAAAAATATTGGTTGGGTTGAATTCCATTGTTAATTATATTTCTAAAGAGGGCTGGTAAAAGAAGGTAGAGTTCATCCATATCTTTCTCATGGTGAATGTGAAATGTCATAGACATCACATCTTTTGTCCTCATCCTTGAACCTGAGCTCTAGGATGACTTAAAAGCACACATGCAAAAGATGAAAGGAGGGGCTTATAAACAAGAAGCAACAAAAGAGTAGCCTGCACCTGTTAGAAGTGTGCTAGGAAGGCCAAACCCCAGAATGCACTGGTGTCTGAACCTCCCCCACCATTCCCCCTTCTCTTTTCTCTCTTAAAAAGCAATACTTGAAGCAAATGTTAAATGAAAAAAAAAGAAAGAAAGAAAAAGAAAATCAGAGCCCAAGTAGCTAGAGCCCTGGCAGACATATGAGGTTATCGGATGACAGATAGAAAGCAAACAATTTAACTCCCACTTTACTTTGTCTTCTTCAAGGACAACAATCATCGAAACAGAAAATAATTTCTAAAAGGTTCAAGTTGGAGCTAGGTGAGGAGATGGTAATCGAGGAGCTTATGGCTTTAAGTAAAGTCAAGGCCGTGGACGCCGGTAAATCACACCTCTGAGTATGGAAAGAACTTAAGGATAAGACTGTGGAGCCATGGTTAGCTCTTTGTGAAGTGATGGAAAGAAATCGTTTTTGTTTTTGTTTTGTTCTGTTTTTTAGAGACGGAAACATGCAGAAGTCAACTCTGTTTTCACAAGGTGGCAAACGGATTCTGGAAGCCACATAACCATAAATTCAATATTAATTGCTAACAACAATTCCTTTTTTAAAAAAAGGTTTTATTTATTTATTTGACAGAGAGAAACACAGCTAGAGAGGGAACACAAGCAGGGGGAGTGAGAGAGGGAGAAGCAGGCCTCCCACCAAGCAGGGAGCCCGATGCAGGGCTCGATCCTGGGACTCCGGGATCATGACCTGAGCCGAAGGCAGACTCCCAATGACCAAGCCACTGCTAACAAAAATTCTAAATTGAATTAATTACGAAAGAAAGAAGTGATGGCTAAGAACCAGAATAGAGTCATTGAAAACCAGTCATGTTTAACTTGATTGCCCTTTGTGAAAAGACCAGAATGCCTAGGTTGGCAGACACGAGGAAAATTCTCAGAAGTATGTTGACTTTGGCAAGAGCCATGACAGCACCTTCCGTGATAATCCTTCTGGGAAAGACAGGTTGCTCTGAGGAGCAAGTCGGTCAGGAGAACAGGTGGGTGAACTTTGAGCAAGACCGTGACCGTCCCCCATCAGTAGTGACCAGGAGACCCCAGCGTGGAGGGTAGGTTTCTGTGTTGAAGCGACCGACTTTGTGCCATTGAGTATGTTTACCAGTGAGATCTGTGTGGTGTTCTAGAAGGTGTGCTTATCCTTCTACACGCGGGAAGGGAGAGTTAATGTGTTTACACACAGAATGAAGAGTGAGAAAGAGCTCTTGAGGCAGGAAACACAGGCTGAAAGCAAGGAGATGGTATTGAAAAAGGGAAATAGAAAGTTCTACTACTGGAGGAAACTACAAGCGAGGGAGATAGAGCTTAAAATCATTGCATGTGAATAAAAAAGTAGGGAAGTTTGACTGAAAATTCAATAGGTACTAGTGTGGTGATGTGGCTGCCAAAAAATAAAAAAAAAATAAGGCAATTGCAATGTTAGGCTGCATTCCTACAAGTCCAGGTGAAGGAGGCAACAGTTCAGACCACGACAGAGGGCCACGCTCACTTACTTGATTAGGGGAAACCCTGACTCTACAGAGTGCATCCGGGAGGTGGGCAAGGATATTGACGAACAATGTCTACCCGCAGCACAGAAGATGTAGGGAGAGGCAGGAGTGTTGTCTTCAACGTGTAGAGCATTACGACGCGGAAGAGCTATTGGTCTTACACTGTGCGGCCCAGAGAAGAACCATGACTGAAAGGGGGAAGTGACGGAGAGACATATTTTCCTTTCATGTGAGGGGGAGCTGCCCCAGAGCAGAGGAGCAAAGCCTGTGTCCCAGAGATGCCCTCATTGAATGGCAGGTTAAACTAGCTGACCTCCAAGACCCCTTCCAGCTCTAGGACATGATGAGACCCTTGAGTGAGGAAGATGGTTCTGATTGGGGCAAAGCCTCTCCAGGGTCCTTCGAATACATTGTGGAGGTCATCATCTCCTTTGCCAGAGTAATAAATCTGGTCCTGCATTCTGGGGAATTGCTCTTGGGAGAGATCAGAGCGGTCGTGACATGTGGCATTTGGAAAAGAGCCAACATTTTCCCCTGTGCTTCTCACAGAGGTTCCCTGCTAACCGCTCCCCACCCCCCAACATTTTTGGGAGGAATCTGGATCCTGCTTGATCTTCCCCTGGGGTGTGAGCAGAACTGGGCAGAGGTGGGAAGAGACAGCAATGGTGTGGCTGCCATCCCTGGGGGCCAGTGAAGCTAGCAAGAGGGCTGACCACTGTGGCCAAGGCTGTGATCACAAGCTGATAACGTGTCAGAAGGGAGGACAAGAAGCCATTAAGGAGCAATTCTAAGGAAGGCCAACCCAACAGTCAAATGGTCTCCGGGGACCGTACACTCAACACCCCTGACACGAACGAGGCATCTGTGAGGGATTCTTGTTTCCAGCCATCTCTGGGCCTTTGCTCACATGGATCCCTCTTCTCAGATGTTCTCCCTCCCCTCCGTGTTTGCCTTTTCCTGTCTTGCTCTTCCTCTAAGGCCTATCCTTTGCATGTCCTTTGTGTCCCTTTTTAGTTTTCTGATTTGAAGTCATGTCTCACTGGAGCACTCACTGTGTTCTGCCCTGAACTATGGTGAGTTGTATTTGTGTCTGATATGCTTCCTTCAGCAGGAAGCAAGTTCCTGGAGGGTAGAAAGGGGGCCTTTTGCATATGATTAGTCTTACATATTAGTGGCAAGATAGTGACCAGTAGAGCCTTATGCTCATGGTCCCGAGTTCTGGTCCTGACGTGGACAGCAACTCCTCCACACCTCCTGTTGCTGAAGAGTCAAATGAGTAAGTACAGCAGCAGATCCCCAAGTTCCATTTGGATCCCCAAGATCCCCAGATCCCCAGATCCCCATGCTCATACCCTTAAGATTATATTCAGTAAATGTTATTTTGAAGCATTTTCCCTTTTGTCACTAAAGTCAAATCTTGTTCATCTTGTTGTTGCTCATTCAACTATCCATCCATCCATCCATCCACCCACCCATCCATCCATTCATCTGTCCATCCATGCATCCTTACTTTCAACCAACATTTACTGAGCATCTGCTTGGTGCCGGGTCACCAAAACGACAAAGATGGTAATGCTGCGCATAAGGAGAGCACGGTTACGGGAGGGACACAGACATGTAAACGAATAATACAAATAAAAGAGGATAGGTGCTTTATCAGAGGCGAGTAGGAAGCTTGCTGGGATCACAGGGGAGGGACTGGGAGGAGGAGGCTGGTTAAAATGCCAACACCCCTCCCCATCCTCTCAGCTCTACCTCTGACCCTGATGACTTGAAGTCTTTTCCTTGGCTTAGCCTCCCAAGATAGCACGAAGAAGAAAGACAGGATTGGTGTGAAACAGAAGCAGGGCGCAGTGGGGCCTGGCCTGTGGGGACCACAGAGAGTCTGCGGTCACACCTGGTGCGAGCCCCCCAGTCTGTCCGGCCAGGCGGGAAGCGGGGGCGGGGGCTGAGGGGGGGCAGAGTCTGCATTTCCTAGCCATTCACCCCTCCCCGCCCCCACTGCAGCAGCACACTTGGCAAGTCATTTATTCCTCCATAACATTTGCTCGGAGGAACGTTGCTGCTGAATTATGGCCGGGACCATTATCTCACAATAACTGTCTGCGAAATGTTAATGTTAATGCATGGATCATGCAGAATGCCACATTAGGGGTTTTATGGTGGACATAACATTTTTATGAACTTTTTCTCTGGTAGCATCAGCCTTTGATGGAAAGAAAAGAAAAAAAGAAAGAAAGAAAGACAGAGTGGGAAGGCGAAAAGAAAGCCGGCCCAGGGAGACGGGGCCCCGGGAGCAGAAATGCCATCTGATGGCACCCAGGGCTGAGCCACTGAGCACCGTTCACTCTAGGGGGCTGAAGATCTTTTGTGTTAGGTATTTGTGAGTGGGGAGCGACCGGCCAGATTGGCAACTGGTGGGAGACAGGGTCTACTTGGGCAGACCCATAAAAGTTTTTGGCCTTTTCAGCCACCTGCTGTCAGGTGCACCTTCAGTGCCCACGGGCGCCAAGGGAGGGGTGGCGAGGGGCATCCAAGCTCACCATTCCTCCTGGATGAGGGGATGTCTTCCTGGCAGAACGGCTTTGGGGGCTCACCTTGGGGAGTAATGGCTAATGGCTTAAGAAGATTTTAATTTCTGCCATTAAAAGAAAAAAAAAAGGAAAAACACAATCTTGGGAATGGCAGTATTTTACACCTGGCTTTTAGAAAGGACTAATAAAGGCAGTGTTTAGCATTTTATATCCTTACTCAAAAATAACGATCTTTGGTTCTCTTCTCAGACATATTTTAAGTGAGCCTGTGTCTCCTGCCTCCAGAATATTCTTTCAGGAGGCTGGATTTATGGCTCTGTTCCTTGCCTGCCCTGGGCTCCAATTTAAGCCTCATAACCACTGCATTACGGTCAGTTTGCCTCTTCTCTTCCCTCCTCTCTACCTTTGCAGTCTGCCCCGATGCTGTTACTGCAATTTTTCTTCCAGACAGAGTGCTGTTTAGCTCCTGACCCCGCAAGACACAAACACCTGTTTACAGCCATTCCTTTGAGCACATTAAAACTTGGGCTGAGGGTGGCATGGCAATGCGGTTCGGCAGCCCCCTCTCGGATAGTGTCAAATCGCCAAAAAATCAGCACCCGGGGAGGCTGCAGGACTCACCCCCAGACCACTCCACCCCTGCCAGACCATGAGTCCCCTCTGACCCGGGACAGGGACGCCGGTGGGAGCCTCGAGCCGTGTGTATGGTGGCTGAGGTAGGAAAGGATGCAGAGTTGGCAGAAGGCTGGCTCTCTTTACGGGCACACCTGTGGGCTTGCTCAGAAGGCCTGACCAGGGAGCATGGTTCAGTAGAAGGAAAGGGTACCTGCCTCCAGGTTCTCGTGCCGCAACAGCAGCACGTGTGACCTTAGACAGGTCACTGTGTCTCCAGGGTCATTTTTCCTCTGTAAAAGGCTAAGGCCAGAGGTGCAACTTCCTAGGTCTTCTCCGCAAGTCTGACCCTAGGACCTGCTCAGATCATTGGGAGGCCATTCAGGTGGCCTCGGGTGTCTTGTCTATCTTTGAGACAAGGGGAGCACCACAGGCATGGGGCTGGATGAGTCTAAATCCGGGCTTCAAACCCTTGAGGTTTCTGTCTCCCTGTGCGTAAAAAAGGAAATCACACTGTATATCTTGTAGGTTGCCAAGGTCGGTGTGCCTTTGAACACCCTCGGCAGTTTACTTATGTATTATGTTTGACTTAAATATTATGCCTGCCTTTCCAGGCTGAAGGAAAGCTTCACGAGGGCAGGGATCTTGCTTTGTTTCCTTCACAGCTGTATCTCTAAGGCCTAGCCCAGCAGCTGGCATAGGCCCTCCGTCAATATTGAGGGAATGAATGGATGTCAAAGAGTGCCGAGGTAGAGAGGAGTCCCTCAGTATCTCCACTCCTACCCCAGGGCCGACGCCTCAGTATTTGCTTCAGAGTTCTCCAGAGGAGAACATTCTCCAGCTTATGGGGCTTTTAAGTCTCTTGACATAAAATGCCAGTTTAAGGCACATGAAATGCGTTCACCACCCAAGACCTAGAAGGAATTTGCACATGCCGTCACTTCCGTTCTGTCAGATACCAAGAGCAGGTGTACCTGAATCAGGCAGCAGGCTTGGAGACCTCCCGTCTCCAAAGATCCCCTCCTCTCCTTCCCGAGGCCGCCCCCCGCCTTCCTGAGCCGCCACACGCTCGCTCCTGGGGACCCCCACCATATGCTCCATTCCTGCGCTGAGCTGCGTGCTAATTGTTCTGAATGAACAGCTCCAGCTGGAAAGGCAGGCAGGCCGTTTACAGACCTTAAGATAACATCCAGCTTCCCGTAAGTCGGGGTGCTTCCAGGGAAGGGGAATGGAGAGTCTTCCTTCCAGGGCCATAGCTGGGCGAGACGCGTCCCAGGGGCCGGGGCCAGGGCCACCATCCAGGCTCTCAGCTCTTCTTGGTCTCTACCCAAGTGAACCCATTTCAAAGCAGCCCCACCTGAGCTGGTTTCTCGGTGGCGGCCCAGAGCGGTTTTCTGCATCCACCAGGCTGCGGGGCTCCTGCGTGAAGCTCGCTCCCTGCGCATGTGGAGTCTCTTGTAACGGCTGCTGCTTCCAGAACCTGCCAACTTCGGACAGGCGTTATACCTCTATGCTGGGGACGCGGGGAAGGGCGGAAACGGGGTCAGGTGACAGACGACGCACTCTGTCCTGGAGAACCGCCTTGACAACCTGTCTCACCCTTCACGTGGGAAGGGGCGTCATCTACGCACCTGCTCTGTGTCATCCTCCTCGTGCCCGGCCCCATGCAGGAGCCCAATTCTCTCCAAGGTTCTGCACTGCGGATTCAGCTTTGTCTTCCATTTCCATCAATGTTTCCCAAGAGTGGAAGGAGAAATGTGTATGCGGCTATTTTCTGAAGGAGGAGACTTGAGGTGGGGAAGAACCTTCCAGGCCCTGACAGTGAACTCCCGGATTCACTGAGGAGAAGGAGGAAGAGGCCGGGTGTGGGGTCTCTCCGGGCAGGGAAGGGCTCGCCATTGTACCTGGTCTTCATTCTTGTGCCTGGGGCATGCTTGGGGATGTGCCAGGGAGGCCAGGGCTGTGAGCACAAGCTCTCTGGCCTCAGGCATGTGCCTCAGTCGGTACCCCATTTGCTCATCTATACAAGTGAAGATGAGGCATACACACTTTCTCTGCTTACCCCTCAGGGTGGTTAGAGGGTCAGAAGAGAAGGATGACGAAGAAAGCAATGAAAACAGAAAAGCAGAGTTCAGAAGTCAGGGATTTAGGTTACGCTGATTTTCAGGACTTGGGCTCTTTCTAACCCAACTAGGGGTTAAGGGTTTGGAAGATGGAGAGAAACAGCCATCTGTGGGGAGGTGGGGGGGAGCCTGCGTGGTTCTCCACAGCCAGTGTAAGAGCAGCGGGAGGGGCTGCTGAGGGGAGCCGAGCCGGCTGCGCCTGGGCCTCTTGAGAGGCCGGAGGGCACAGAGGCCTGACCTCCAGGTGAGCAGGCTCTCCCCGGTCTGCCTGTCCGGGGGGAGCCACAGGAGGAAGGTTTCAGTTTGACAAAAGGAAGGACAGACTGGCCATGAAATGTTTGTGGGTTGCCGGGCCGGGGCTGGAGCCAAACGACCACAATGTTCTGGATGCAGCTGCTGCCTCCAGAGTTTCTCTCCACAGACTCAGGTTCTGAGACCCTCCTGGGAAAAGAGGTGGAGAGGGCAGGGAGAAGGGGATATGGGCCTCTTTTTGGAGGGGCCGTTCAGTCCCAGGCCACGGGCCAGCCCTGCTTCCTTGTCTGTGTGCTAGACTCCTGGCTCCCAGCAACGGGCCTGACTGGGCGACAGCCCTGACCCTGGAGGGCGCGACCCAGTCCCCTTGGCCCCATGGCCCCACCAGTACACGGGGTAGCCAAGAGTGCCTCAACAGTCAGCCTCTCTCAAACCAGAGGAGGGCAGCAGGGGAGGTGAGCCAGAGCCCCGCTTCTCCCCCGAAGGCTCTGAGCCAAGCTTCGGCCACAGGCCCGCTTGCTGAAGGCAGGCGGGGAGCTGGTGGTCAGTGGGAGCTTCACAGGTGGAGAATTATACTCATATGATCTCCGATCAGATGTGGCCTCAGTGACTCCATGGATCGCCAGAGTCTGGGTCAGCTGAGGGCCACAGAGTTGGCTCAGGTGTTCTCTGCCTCCCCACGCCCAATTTCTAGGCTGAATGTGGCCTCTCGACTTGTGCCATCCGAGGTGTCTTCTTTTTGCGGGCAATGCCTATCTTCCCCTCCTCCATCAGTAGGAAGTCTACTCATCCTTCAAAGTCCGGCTCCGATGTCACCTTCTCTGTGAAGCCTCCCTGGATTTCCTCCAGGCAGCAGAGTCCCCCTGTGCTCTGGGTTCTCCAGGCAGGCAGAGTGAGCTGTGCCCGAGATACCGCGACCACACTCAGCTCACAGCACCAGGCCTGGAGCTCCTTGTGGCAGGCAGCTTGCAACCACACCCCGGGGTCTCAGCAGCACTCCCCACAGAACCCTGTACACAGTAGGCGTTCCAGCGTTCACAAGCATGCAACTGTATAATTACGTGCTTGCCCACGCCTGAATACATTTGTGAAAGGAACACCCAGAAAGAAAGAATCGGAAAGTTGGCTGAGCCTCCTGAAGGTTGCCCGGGGCGGAGGGTGGGGGGTGGGGAACACCTCTGTCTACCTCTCCCAACGCCTGCCTCCACCCCAAGGGCAGAGCCCACCGAATCCAAATGGTTTTTTATCAGTGATGAAACAATAGATGATCTTTTGACATTTCCCGGGCTGTTTGGAAGGAGGAAAGATAATATGTAATAAATTCATATACTACTCTGTGTTTCTTGGCTCCAACAGCTCTATTTCCATCTCTTTATGCAGGAGTCCTGGGGAGCTGAAATCCTTGATAATGCCAAACAATTCAACACTTTTTTCTTTTTACTCTGTTTGTACCACACACACACACACACACACACACACACACACACACACACGACTTTATGCTGGCAGCTATGGGAAGTAGAATCAGATGCCACGTTCACTCTTGCATGCAAGCGAAGTCAGTCCTGCTTCGGAGGCCCCGTCCCTAGTGGGGGGTCTTTGGGAAGGAGAGCCTAGGACCTCATGTCTGATGAATCCAAGGTGAAGGGCAGTCTGGTCCCACCTCCCCCCACGGGACATAGGCCCTGTGGATCTTGCTCCCGAGGTGCCCAGGACGGACTGAGCCATTTTCTCTCTGTGCCCTTCTAGCTCTACAGCTCATGGTCCTTTCTCAGACGGCCCCAGCAGTGGATTGGGCTGCATCTGATCTGACTCCAAACAAACCCTCCCTCAACCACAGCCAACCGAGGGCCCTGGAGGGTAGTAGAGCAGGCTGATGCCTTTGAGCTCAGATTCTCAGCTTGAGCAGCACATGTCAGCCCTGGGCTGAAATCTTCGTCTATTGGCAGCACCTTCATTTCCCAGAGAAGGGGACTGGGGATGAGCTGGAGGACGAGGCTTGCCCAGGGCCACACACCGCAATCCGCTAGAGTCTCAAACCTCTTCTTCCGAACCCTAGGCCGGAGCTGTGTCTATTTGTCGATCTACTCTTTGAGCCCGCTAACAAATCTTAAATGCCTCTCATGTGTCAAGCACTGTGCTCAGGTCCCAGGAAGCTTATGCTGAGTTGGAGAGGGGTTGCTTTTAGGTTTCCCCACAAAGACAAAACACAGGGCTCTGTCTGTTTGGATCTAGGTAGGTTCTATCAGGACGAAGAATATGTGGCTTCAGCAGGCATTTCCAACTCCTCCAGCCTCCCCTCCCTGTACCCACCTCTCCCCAGTCCCCTCACATGTGCACACACACACACACACACACGCACACTCGCTCACCTGCACTCTAGCCTCCCTAAAGCACACGGAGTACTGGAGGTGGGGGGGGCTGTTATACAAACGTGCCATCTCCTCCTTCTCATAGACCAGTGATTCAGAGTGTGGGTTTGAGATTCTAAATACTGGGATTGGAATCTTGGTCCTACTCCTTGTCAGCTGGGGACTGTGGCAGGTGCCCTCTCCATGCCTCAGTGCCCTCATGTCCCTCATGTGTAGAATGGGGATGATAATGGTAACACCCCAAGATAAAGTGGATGAACTAAAACAATACATGCACAGTGCCTAGCACTGAGTATTCAAACACGGCTTTCTGCTGTCAGTAGTAGTAGTCGTAGTCTGATAGGGCAGGGCCCAAAGAGGGCTAAATGGGCGGGGTGGGGGGTAGGGAGTGGGGAACAGAGAATTCGCTGGCCCTGGCCTTGGCCAGCTTTGTTCCTCCCGAGCAGTTTCTAAAAGGGCCATTCCAATATGAGGACAAGAGCCACCACTTTTGGCCTGTTGCTTGTCCCCACACACTGCCCTGTAGGGGAGGGCCCTGAGGTGCTGTTGTAAGTTTTCTCCTCCCCTGGGGGAGAGTAGGGGCAAGCAGTAGAGGACAGTGACCCTGATCCTGGACAGTCAGCTCAGGGGTGAAGAGCACCAGCCTTCCATGGGTAATGAGAGCCTCAGTCTCCCAGGCCAGTGCCTGCCTTTCACCCCCCAGCCACGGTGAGGGGAAGGCAGGGGTTGGGGGAGTGTATCTCAGAAACAGGGAAGAGACTAAGTGACTTTGGACCTCTGTGGATTTGCTCTGCAGTTTTGGGGGATCAGTCTTTGAGGTGAACATGGCAGAGATAACTGACCTCATTTCATAGATTAACATGTTGAGGCACAGAGATGCTGAAGGTCACGAGTAAGTGATGTTGCCAGGATTCAAATCCACCTACCCTGATTCCTGGTAGAGCATACCTTCGCTCCACCACCGTGCCCTTCACCCTGCCCTGGGTGGCCAGTTCCTCCTTTCCCCAGAAAGGTAGCCGAGGGGCTCATGAACTGTGCCCCAAATCCTGCACCCAGGGAGAGGAGGTCAGCGGAGTCTCCGTCTCAGCCTGGAGCCGGGATTAGAACTTGGCCTGCGGAAACCTGACAGGTGCTTTTGGACTTCTGACTTGAGAATGGATGGTCGGGTAAGGGCTGAGAAAGGGAAGAACAAGGGCTGGCCCAGAGGCCTGGCCCAGGGGTTGAGGAGACCACGGGAATAAGCGGAAGGTCAGGGGCCCCAACCTGAGCCTCAGGTCCGACCACTTCTGACTGAGGCCTACAGCTTAGCATGCACACATGGCTTCTTTCCAACTATTTACTTGGTACCCGAGGTGGTGCTAAAAGCCACCCTTCCAGGAAGACCTTCCCGCCCACAGCCAAGGCTCCGTGTTCCCAGGGCACTGAGGGACCCCAGGGAGGAGGCTCTGATTATGCTTTTATCCAGACCAGAGTTTGCCACTGCCCTACTAACTACTGCCCTCTGCGCTTCATTCCGGTTTAGAAAGAGCTCTCCGCTTAGGCGGCCGGGCTGAGGGGCAGCCCCCACCCCGGGCATGCAGGGAGCAGGCAGTAATGTTCCCATAAGGCCGTGACCAGTCTGTGGGCTCCAGAGCATTCCACGTGGGCCTCCGGCCAGGACACTCATGCATAGGTGGCCTCAAGCACAAGGCTTGACCTTTCTAGACTTCCCACGCCCAGCTGTATGGGTGCCCCATGTGGGGGAGGGGGGGTTTGTTTAAATCACTGTTTCCACCACCAGCCCCGTCTATATTCCCACAGTGCAGGAGCGCCTCCGTGTCCTCGAGAGCACCTTCTGAGGAACCCGAGCTCCCACTCTCTAGCTTGTTCAGCCACTGCTCCTTAGTCATCCTCCCTAAACACGGGTCTCCCCAAACCTTAAAAGCACTCTTCTCCCCTCTAGCATAGTCTCAGCTCGGTCCAACAATCTCATGTTGAGCGACCCCCCGTGACGTGTCCATCATGTGGCACGGCAGCAAGAGCAAAAGTGATTAAAATCATTTATCCTCAGAAGGGTTACGATTTGGAGGGAGTGACAGAAATGTGACCATGAGCTAGTGGATGGGGTGGGTAAGGTGGGGCTCTAAGAAGGGCCAGGTCCATGCTGGGGAGGAGAGGATGCTGATCTGGGCCCAAACAAACCAACAAAAAGAGGTGACGAGGCTAGCATTCATTCCAGACAGAGGAAATGGCACTTGCAAGGGTAGGAAATAGCACAGGGGTGCAGGAAATGATGGGAAATCTGTGTATTTGATGAAGAGGTGGCAGAAGACGAGGCTGGTGAGGAGGATAAAGGCTGGGTTACGGAGGGCCCCACATGCCACACTTTGAAGGTTGGCCTTTATCCCTTCAGGAAAGCCGTTTGCTTGAATGCATAGCACTCCCTGCAGAGATTCACTTCATATGTCACCTCCTCCAGGGAGGCCTCTCTGACTTCCCCAGAATTAAGTACTTTCTGCATGATGAGCTCCTATCTTCCTTACAGTACTTATCACATTGCTCTAAGTTTTTGTTTAAATCACTGTTTCCACCATTAGCCCGGAGATCACATACAGTTTTTTACTCATTTTAGGTCCCCAGAAACTGGCAGAGGGTCGACACACTCAGGTGCTTACTAAGTATTTTATGGATAAATGAAGGAGAACAAATTGAACTGAGATGATCTATTCACTCCTTGCCTCCATTCTGAATCCTCAGCTTAAATAATAAGTGTTGATTTATATCTGTACTGATCTGTTTCCTCATCTATATCATGGAAGTAATAGTACTCTGAGGATTGTTGTAAGGAATAAATGATATAAGTAAAATTGCTTAACTTACCACATAGTAAGTACCCTATAAATGTTCGCCTCCCTTCCCTTTCATTTAGCTTGTTAATCACCTTCTGTGTGCCAGGCACCTTCTAGGCACTGTGCTCATAGCAAGCAACAAAACAAACTTCCTGTCTTCGTAATGCCCTCCTAAGTGGGTGAGATAGATAATGCCAGATGGAAAAGATAAGAGCCAAGGAGAAGAATATGCCAGAATAAAAAGGAGTCGTCCCAGGGGTCAAGGCGGGGGCGGGGGTGGGGGTCAGGAAAACGCACTGTTGAGATGGCAATCGGGCACAGACTTAAATCGACCAGAGTGGTCAGGGCAGGGGGGGTGTGTTGGCAGAAGAGCAAGGAGGACAGTGTGGCTGGAGCAGAGCCAGCTGGGAGATGTGGCAGGACCGACTGGCAAGGATCCGGAGCAGGTAGGGCCACGGGGAGACTGACTTTTCACTCTGCATGAAATAGAGGCCATTGGAGGCTTTCGAGCAGAAGAGTGGCAGGCGCTGATTATCATTTTAGATGGAGACGCTGGCTGGCTGCAGGGGTTGAGAACAGGCTGCAAAGGGTGCGAAGGATGACAGGTTGGGGGCCAACTGTAGTACTCCAGGCAAGAGACAGTGGAGCCTGGGACCAGAGTGGGCACAGTGGTGAGGAATTTGGGCTGCCAAGCCTTCTGAATCCATTGCTGTAGACTGTGAGAGAAAGAGAGCAGCCAGGATGACCCCAGGTTATTCGACTGGAGGACGTCGAAGCCTGGATTTGTTCTTTACTGAGATGGAGAAGACTGCCTCCCGCGTACTACTTGGTGTGGAGGTGGAGAGAACAAAAGAACATTCTCCAAATGCTTATATACACATGGGGCAGGGGGAGAATTATGCATGGTGTGTATGAGGGAAGAATAAGAAATAGCAATCTATGAAGGAATAAACCAACTAGACGAGAAAGGTTTCGGCTGGTCCGGAAGGGGACCACTTGTGTTGGCTCAGGCTCCCAAACTGCCCTTTATGAGAGCCACCTTCTTGCCAAATCCAGTGACCTTGTCTCAGACCTCATTTCCTTTTGGCTCATTGTCACATCTGACCCTAGGATCTATCCTACTCTGGGAGGACCTGCCCACGGCTACAGCCTCCTTATGTACTGCCCTCCTGCTCCCGGCTCCAGCTCACTGTGAGTTCTGCCTCCAAAGCCCTGCACCCTCCAGAGGCCGTCCGGGTCCCCACAGTGCTCTCTGGCTCCGAGAGTGGTGTGTGCACGCACATGCCTGCACAGACGCCCGTGCAAGGCCATGCACACACGCGGATGTGGTCTGTGCGTGTGTGTGACTCTCAGATCGTTCTCTAGAGCTGACAGCTTGCCTGAGGAGTTTCCTCTCAACTAGATATTTAATTAATTAATTAACCAACCAACCAACCAATTAATTAATTACAAAATATTTTATTTATTTATTTGACAGAGAGAGATCACTAGAGAGGGAACACAAGCAGGGGAAGCAGAGGCGGGGGAAGCAGGCGCCCCACTGAGCAGGGAACCCGATGCGGGATGATCCCAGGAGCCTGGGACCATGACCTGAGCCGACGGCAGGCGCTTAACAGCTGAGCCACCCGGGGAGCCCCTGGACATTTATTTTCAATGTCTAGTTATCACCCCCGGGCAGGCTGAGCCCAGCACCTCCATCTTTCAGGTCTTCATGTCGCCGCACCTCACCAATGCCTGTTGGTGGCCCATGGTTGCGCCAACCTTCTGGCTCCAGGCGTCAGATTAACCTTTGGCTGGTTCCTCCTCTCCATTCTCTCCTCCACCAGGTCATCCAGCTCTCTCTCTCCATTCTCCCTCCTGAGTAAATTTCTGCGACACTGTGACCCTGTCTCTAGCTTCCCTGCCTGGTCAGTCCTCCTGAAGGCCATGGCTAGACTGACCTAACTAAAGCATGATCTTTGCTATTCCACTCCTCTGCTGGAAAACTCCAAGTAGGTTCTCATTTCCAGCAGGACAGAGCTCCCACTCCTCAGCCTGGTGTTTCCTCCTCCCTGTCGTCACTTCTCACTTTTAACCCTCACTGGGCCCCAGTCCTCTACCAGGGGCTGGTAGTGGAGGCAGGGGGTGAGAGTTGGGCACCTCGGAGTGCCACTCATTACCTCACATAATCCTCATGACAGCCCAATGGGGTCGAATCCCCATATTTTGCAGATGGAGAAATGGGCTCTAAGTACTGGACTCTTCCAGTCCCTCTGGGAGGCATAGAGTTAATGAGTAGCTGTCCTGGGATTGATACTCAGGCCTTTTGAACTTTATAGCTCCCACCCTTTCCATCATATCACACTGTGCCCCACACACGCGCTAACCTCTCCATTGGGGAGAGATGGCTCATACTTTCCTGCTCATTTACAATGCCCTGCCATTTGGCCTCCCTGACCCTTTCCCTTGACCCCATCTCTTATATTCTTTATGGCCCAGCTCCCAGGCCCTCTCCTCTGATCCCACTTCTCTCAGCTTCTCCACTTGGCATGGATATCTCCTTTCTTTTCGTGCCAAAGTTGGCTCTTTTCTATACCTTTCCTCTGGCTACCTACCCAGAGAAAGTTGTCCACTGTGATGGCAAGCTCGGTAAGAGCAGGGCCTTGTCTCAGACTCCTGACTCTCCCACACATTCTGTTAGGCCCCAAAGGAGGTGGTCCATAAATACTTGTGGAAATGGAAATATGATAACAACTGGTTCTTTAACAGAAACTTTCAAAACAACTCTTAGCAAGAATCATTTGTATTTCAGTTTCTTGTGTTCATTTCCTCTAGTTAACATGGAAATAATTGTCTGAAATTATAAGTTAAATAGGATAGTAATGTTAGGAAGCTTTGTTATTTAAGCAAAATATTATCACAACGTTAGTGGCAGTGAGCTAGACTTTAGCTGAGGAGACAACTTCCTTCCTTGACACATTTTTCCACTGCTCAGGATATTCTGTGACATTTTGATTTTTTTCCTCCCTCCATCAGTGTCTGAGGAAATGAGATTAAAGGTAATATCCACAGCCATTTTGAAGATATTTGAATAAGCGGTAGGAGGGAGAAGGGAGAAGATACTGTATTTCCCCAGGGAGAGAGAGAGAGAGAGAGAGAGAGAGAGAGAGAGAGAGAGAGGGTGTTATAGCTACCCCCCCCCCCAAAAAAAAACACTAACTACCCTGAGGCTGGTCACTGATGAAGAATGATTCTTTCCAAAGTTTGGAAAGATTTGTAAAAGACAAAGACCTGAGAGTAAGAGGGGGAAGCTTTCAGTCTAAGACCAGAGAGGCATTTGTCCAAGAGGCCAGACAAAGAACAAGGAAACGAACTACTGAAAAAGGAAGATCTCTCCCAGAGAAAGAAGTTCAAGTAATGCCTTGCCCTCAACCGAGCTCCCTAGGGACAGAGCTCCTCTCTGCACCTCCAAGCTCCCCCCTAAGACGCTCACTGACAGAAAGCCAAGGGAGAGGGAACCACATTTCCCTCACTTGCCCCATTAGTCAGACACCTGCTCGCTTCCAACACATGGTGTCGGGCTAAAAAAAATCAAAATTTGTTTTTGTGATTAGGCAATTAAAAGCATATGGCCAAGAAGGTAAGGAACTGAAGCAGCACAAGGTGATATAGATGTGAAACGTTATTTCTCCCACCTCTGACCCTGAACCCCCGTTCCTCCACTCCCCCCGAGGGGCAATTACTGCTACAGTTTGTGTGCCTGTGCCCCAGACAGATATATTTCTGACACAAATGACACCATGCACACAGTGCTGGTCTCTATCTCGGTGTTTTCCCTTTAGTGTTGGCCTGAAAATAAGCCTTCGTGGTTCGCGTGACTGCCCTCACTCCCCAGACGGGCCCAGTAACACCCCCAGTCTGCCCCTACTCTGGGCTCTGTCCGCACTGGACCTCTTCCTGCACTTTCACAATTCACATGCCCGCCGAGTATGGGCCAGCGTCCCCAGTCCTGAACGGATGTATTTCCTCTTTTCCAAGGCAAGCACTTGTCGAGGAGAATGTGAGTTGGTCTTTAAGTCTTTAAGTCTGAGAGAAGCCCAGCCAGCTCTCCGGGACCTCAATGACCTCACCAATCCTGATAGCAAATGGATGGGAGAAAGGAAGGAGCTGCTGTTACTGACGTCAAGGCTAAGACCTACTAAGCTCTGACAGTCCTGAAGGGAGTGCCCACCACGGGCCTTGTAGTAGGAGCTGGGGGTCCAAACACAAAGCCTGCTTGCAGAGGACGCAGCAGCAGTGCCCCCCCAGAATCAACATTACCAGCGGAAGGAATTCCTTAAAACTGAACGGGCTGGGGTCAGCCCCTCACCCCCACCCCACCCCACCCCGAGCATGCGCCAAAGGGAAACCAGCAGGGGCTGGCACTCACTCATCTCCCTGGCTGCCACCGCCACCACCAGAGAGACTGTCATTAAAGCTTTGTCCCAGGCTCTCTGATTTACATGTACAAATAATCACTGTCAGGGGCACGAGCCCCAGAGAGCAATAATAGATTCTGGTGGTAGCAGATGCAGGAAATAAAAACAAAAATGAAACACGCGAGCCTGGCAGAACTCAACGCTGGGAGAAATCCTGGGGCAGGGTGGGGGCGGGGGGGATCAGAAAAGCCTGTGGGGAGGTGGCTGGGAGGGTCTATCAGATCAAGTATTGATTGGTTGGTCTTTCACAAAAGCTAGCCTAGGATTCTTTTTTTTAAAAAGCTGTGGGCACAGGTGCCTTGGTGGCTCAGTGCGTTAAAGCCTCTGCCTTCAGCTCAGGTCATGATCTCAGGGTCCTGGGATCGAGGCCTGCATTCAGCTCTCTGCTGGGCAGGGAGCCTACTTCCTCCTCTCTCTCTGCCTACTTGTGATCTCTCTCTCTGTCAAATAAATAAAATCTTAAAAAAAAAAAAACTGTTCACATATATAACATGAAATATGTCCTTGTAACCATTTTAAGTATACAATTCAGTGGCATTAATTGCATTCATAATTTTGTGCAATCATCACCACTGTTTCCAAAACTTTTCCATCACCATAAACGGACACTCGGTCCGTTAAGCAGTTAAGCAGTAACTCCCCATCCCTGCTATCCTCCCAACCCCTTCTAATCTCCGATCTGTTTTCTGTCATTATGAACCTGCTTATTCTAGATATTTCATATAAGTGGAATTATATAATGTCTGGTCTTTTGTGTCTAGTTTTTACTCACTTAGGATCATGTTTTCCAAGTTCATCCATGCTGTAGTACACACTGGAGCCTATGGACATACTAAATCTTGTTCATTCATTCATTGATGGACATAGCTTATTGCCCCCTTTTGGCTATAGTGAATAATGCTTCTGTGATTACGTACATATTATACAGATACATTTTGTATTCTCTGTATTCCATTCATTTGGGTGTATATCTAGGAGTGGAATTGCTGGGCCATGTGGAAAGTCTGTGTTTAACTTTCTGAGGAACTGCCCTACTATTTCCCTACAGGGGTTGGCCTAAGACTTGGAAGGATGACTCAGTCCCAGCTCTAGCGGACGTGGCTCTGCATGCGTTGGTCCTGGGAGACCACCTGCCATACTCCGTGCCCTGGCCTGTGGCGGAATGAGGGAGAAAGAGTCCAGAGCTGAGGGGTATCAGAATAGGGTCCAGCTGGCTCGGCCTCCAAGTTGCTCCCCAGTGTGCCCAGCCAGGGCTTGGAAGAGAGCTCACTGTAGCCCCTAGTATGCCGGGCAGGGTATCCTAGGTTCCCCCCACCTGTCCTGCTTTATATTTGAGAAAGTGAGGCCCAGAGATCTGATGACACCCAACCTAACTCTCCTGTCCCTTATTTTTTCTTCTGTATCATCCTGCCAGTACCTGGACAAAATGGGGCTATGTAAAATGGAGTGGGAAGATTTACCCTCAATGCCATCGGTCTATGGTGGTGAGGATCTTGGTGCTGGCCTCGGTTCCCTCTGCCAGAATCTCCTTCCTCCCACCAGCTTTGCCTGGTCCACTCCTGTCCAACCCTTCCGGGCTCAGCTCAGGTGTTGCTGCTCCCCCCCCACCCAGCCCCCATGGAAGCCCCCCAATCCTCTCAGTGGAGTTGGGTGTCCTCCTCTGGGCTCCCTCAGGAATTCACTCTCAAGGCTATTGTCACACACACTTGCTGTCTTCAGCTTACCATCTGCTTCCCCCACTGTGAGGTTAGCATCTACAGAGCAGAAGATGAGCATGGTACGTGTGTATCCCTAGCACAAGGCCAGTACCTAGTGTTTGTTGAATGAATGAATGAAAGTAATTGAGTGAACAAACTATGTGCTCTTTATAAATAACCGTGCTGCTTAACAAATGGTTATTGACCCATTGAATGAATGAGTGAATGGATGAATGGCATCCCAGGGGCTGAGTGAGCTTGTGGGGGTAGACTCTTGGCTCATGGCCAAACTCTTGCTCACTCACGCACTCCCTTACCCACATAGTCCTTCATTCATTACGATCACTGCTATATGTCCAATCTTACTAGGTACTGGGGTTCAGATAGAAATGAAGACTCCTCCTCTGTCATCAGGAAGCCCACGGAAGAGTAAATGGAGACCCAGCTAAACCAGGAGTGTGCTTCAAGCCACTCCAGTTTCCCCAAATCACACAGGGACTCGCCTCACATGCAGACCCCATCCAGGGCCTCCTCAGCTCCCCCAGTTGCTGGGCACAGCTGGCTGTGGGAGGAGTGGCCAATTAGCATGCTGCACACACCTGTCCGAGCCCGCTTCAAGGATCCAGGGGCTGGAGAATTAACGACCAGGAGGATTTTTGGAGCTCCCCAAACCCAGCCAGCTCACATCAGAGACCTCATTCCCCTTTAGGGATTCATTCACTGCACAGCTGGTTAATTTTTCATCAAGGGGTGGGGGTGGGAGTTGGGAGAGAGCTCTGATCTTTCACTCTTTCATGCTAGGAGTGGAGGAGAAACACAACATCCTATCCATTTTATTTTTCGATGAAATAGGAACAGATTGTGGTTGCCAGGCAAGACCCAGCCCTCACAGGGCCCGTGCTTCTGCTGCGGGCTGATTAACGGTTATTGGGCAAAGGATAAAGCATCCAGACGGCACAGGCCTCCGGTGAAGGTGCTTACACATTTAATGAGCACCGGGTGACATGCTAGTGGTGAGCAGCCATTTTTTGTAAAAAGTGATTTAAGGTTCCAGTCTTCCATCCCACCATCATCTCCTCCCCCTTTAGGATCAGGTCGGGCTAACTCCATGCTGTGGCCTGAGTAACATTTGTTCTGCTCCCTGACAAGCAACCCCTTCTCCAGAGAGCCTCCAGCGGCACCACCAGGAACAACTATTTCTGCTTAAATCTGACCCAGACCCTGAAAGCATGGGGGCTGAAAATGAAATCTCGGTTTGCCCATCAAGAAAATGGAGCGGGGGGGGGGGCAGGAAGAATAAAAAACTGGCCTCATAAGTAAATGGGACTGGAGTTGGCAAAGTACATTCACATCCATTATCTCACTGGATCCTCATTCAAAATTAGGTGCCCCAATTTTGAGGTGACCCCAGAAGGGTTACGGAGCAGACACTATCATTGCCATTTTGGGGAAAAAGATGCTGGAGGACAAAGTCACATTCCCTGCCCAGATCATGCAGTGAGTCAGTGGCTGAGGAAGGAAGGGGTCCAGAGCCAGAGAGGAGAAGGTGCTCGCTTCTGTCCTTATTTCTGGGCTCCCTCCACCGTGGGAGTCCTCCCACCCGGGAGCTGAGATGCCTTCCCCAGGTCAACAGGGCCCCTGCTGGTTTCTATGGACTCGGCTTCGAGATCTGGCCATTTCTTGACTCCAGGTCCACCTTTCCAAGATGTCCATACCCCACACAGCTGGGAGAGAGAGTTTCTGGTCAGCCCAAACCAAAAAACTACCTACTGCGTACCTAGCCTTGCGCTCTGTTGTTCGAGCTCTCGGTAAGATATAATGCATGGTTCCCCCTTCTCACGAAGAAGGCAATGTCATCGTTGAGACAGAATCTACACAAGGCATCTGAGATGGTCTGCGATAAACAACCAACAGCAGCGCTTCCCCACCTTTGGTATGCTTATGAATATTTAGTCTGGGGATCTTGCTAAAATTCCGATTCAGTAGGTCTGCATCAGAAGCCCAGACATGCTGAGGCATTTCTAACAATCTCCCAGATGCTGCCAGTGCTGCTGGTCCTCAGACCACACTTCGAGTAGCAAGGCTGCGTATGGTCTGTGTTAGGACAAGTCAGAGAGCGGAGGCTGGTCAGGAAGAGCTTCCTACAGGAGATGCACGTATGGGTGGTCCGGAGGACTGGAGGGCCAGAAATAGGCAAAGCAGGAGAAAAAAAAGGCTGCTGCAATCCTCAACAGAAACTGGGGGCAGATGGCTCATGGGGACATAGAAGAGGCCCTAGTAGAACAAACTCAGCTGGGAGTCAGAGGCAGAGAAACCTGTCCTGACTGTGTGACCCTGGGCTGGTCACTTCTTCAAGCGGGGCTCCACCTTCCTCCTCCCTAAAGGAGGAGTTCAGGGGCTCCCATCCTGCGCAGCACATTGGAACATCTGGGCAGCTTTTAAAAGAAAACAACACCTGGATTCCTTCCTGAGAGATTTTTATGTAGTGGTCTGGGGTAGGGCTCAGAACCAGGTAGTTTTAAAGAGCCCCCCAGTGATTCTAATGAGCAGCCTGGGTTGAGACCATTGCACTGGATGACCTGAAGGATCCCCCCACTCACCCACCCTCGCTCCCTCATCTTTACATTTGGGTGGAAAGCACAGGACTCCTGGCTTCTGTTGCTGGGCATCCTGCCTGGAGCAAACAAACAAAACAAAAAACCCTACAGTATTAGAGAAATCCTAAGAAAAGCGTCACTACAATGCCAGAAATCTGAGCATTTCTTCGGTGGAGGCCAGGTGGAGGGGCCGTCCTGCCCATCTGGTTCCCATTAATCCCAGGGCATGTTTCACATCCCTGGCAGGTAGTTGGAGCTGGGAGCTGCCCCCTGGGTGGCCCTCGGCAGGGGCCTTTCAAGCCAAGCCCTGCTGACAGGCTGCAGGGCTCTGTGGGGCCCTCCTGGCTTCCAAGTCACTTGCCCCCTCTTGGGGGTAGAATCCCGGGCAAATTGGAAACCAAAGACCACAGATGCAAAAGCTTGGCCTCTCTTTCATTAGCGGTCTGTCACAAAGCGTGAAGGGCTTCGATAAATTCTGAGCTCAGCAGCTGCCGAGGAGACCCGGGGGGGGAAGAAGATTCATTTGTTCCCCAGAAGACTGAGTCTTCAGGAATTTCCAGCCCCTTTCGTCCCCCACCCACTCAGCCGGGAACGAGCCCAAGGCCACATGTTGCTGTCTGCCTGGAGATTCCTAGGCTTTGGAGACGTGCTGAGGGAGTGACTACCCCATCTGGTGGGGCCCCCGAGGACCCTTCCGCCCTGCCAATGGGGTGGAGAGTCAGGCTCTGTTTCCATAAGGACCTTAGAGCATTTGGCTGCTTCCCCAGGCTGCAGCCACAGCAGCTCTGTGTGGGGGGGAGGGGGAGAAACTGATCTGTGCTGCGAAACCCCACCAGTCCCAGGGTTGCTAAGCGGGGTCGGTGGAGTCCGGGGTGGGTGGGTAGCCCGGACAGAGAGTGTCTGGGCTGAGTCTCCATCTGAATTCTTCCCAAAGCGATGCTGCTTCTCTTGCTTTCACTGGCTGCTTGCTGGATAGCAAGGTGCTCTGTTTCGGCCTGGGCTCTGGGGTCAGACAGCCCCAGAGCGGCGGCCCAGGACCCCCACTTACAAGCTGGAAGACCTCGGGCAAGCTAATGAGCCTTCGGTGCCTCCGTTTTCTCAGTTACAACATGGGATAATAAAATATGTACCTCGTAGGGTGCTGGTGAGGACGAACGTGGTAAGAATCTTCATAGTGCAAGTTGGAGGGAGAGAAAGGTCGGAGACAGAGAGGTCCCCCCGGTTGGCAGGTTCTCAGGCAGTAGGGAGCTCAGCATGGCCTGCTGGAGTGAGCTGGAGGAGAGAACCCGCACAGCACATGCTTTCCGGGGTGAAAGCTTCCGTAATGCCCTCCTTCTCGGGAAAGGACAAGAACCTACAGGCCACACTTTGCTGCTTACAACATGTGCTAGTGTTCCCTGCATATTCGGGCCAAATCAGCATGGGGGACTCCAGCCAAAGAGCAATGCCAGGCCCTGGATGCAGAAAGGGCCAAGGGCCCCCCTGCAGGTGTCCCTGAACCCGTGGCTGGATTCATAAGGAGCCGTGGGGGCGCGAGGGCAGGGAGGAAGGAGTGCATACTGCGAAACACTGCCCTGGCTGGTGCTCTGCCCGAGGCCAGCCAGGTTCGAGGCTGGGAGGCCCAGCACGCCAGCAGCCAGCTCCTGCGGCCACGGGCAGGTACTGGGCAGTGGGGAGGGGGGCTCCTAGAACCCCTGCAGGTAGCGAGGGGTGGCACAGTGGGTCAGTGCTCCCCAGTCCTTTCAACTGACACAATACTTTCATGAAGTCTGGTCAACCTGACTTGGAAGAAATTGAGTAAAAATTCATTTTACGCAAAATTTCAGTTTAGGGGAAGAAATTATTTATGTTCCAAAAAGATTCCTTCCAGTGCAAATTATTTACCGTGGGACTTGTCAGGGACAGATTCCCAACACCTTTAGGATATGACTTGATTTTTTAAAAACTCAAATGATAAGCAAATTTTCAGGAATTCGAATGTGTGAAGCACAAAAATTTCTTTTAGGTACCACTTCTTTATTTTTAACCCATTTAAGGGCATCGGTGCCCTGTCCTCAGTTCTGTTCTCCACCGCCCCTTTGTTCCTTCCATGCCTCCCCAGTGACGTCCATAACTGAGTGTGACCTACATGGCCAGCTCTGGGCTGGGGCTTGTCTTATGGCCTCTCATTAACCTTCACAAGACCCTCACCATGCCCCGTCCCTCATTCGTGGCACACCTGAGACCAGTGGTGTGTGAGAAATATTTCACAGCCTGCTCTCCGGACTAGAGCATCCACCACGGCCGAGTCCAAGCGACCGTGAGGGAAGAGAGCTGCCCCTACACATCCATCCGCCACCCAACCGCGACAGTCAGGAGTGACCTCAAGGACGGTGGTAATAGTAAAATGGAGTGACATGCTTAGGAACTCAGACATTTTTAGTATTTCTTAATATTGTTTTTGTTCTAATCTTAGTGAAATATATACAATAGAACTTACAACTTTAAATACTTTTAGAGGCTATAATGGTCTCCATGGTGGCCACAGTTCAAAATACTGTGTGTACTGCGTATTTGAAAGTCGCTCGGAGAGTAAATCTTCAAGTTCTCATAACAAGAAAAAAATCTGTGACTATGTATAGTGACGAATGTTAACCAGACTTATTGTGGTCCTTTTGCACTATATACAAATATCAAATCATTATGTTGTACCCTGGAACGAATATGATGTTATATGTTTATTATGTCTCAATTTAAAAAAAGCCTTTAAGTGCACCATCTCTGGTGTTAAGTACATTCCACTGTTGTACAAACACAACTACCATTAATTTCCAGGGTTTTTTTTTATCATCCCAAACAGAACTCCACGCCCATTCAACAAGAAATCCCTATACCTTGGCTTTAAATTGAATTTATTAAACTGAAGTTTACATAATTTAATTTTAATCATGGCCATGTTTAACCAGTGGCTTGAAAAATTCCTGAAAATTCAACCAACAGCTTTCGCAAACTGGGACAAGTTGGTCCCAGTACAACACTGTCTCGAAACTAAGTACTGCTAGGCATCTGCTACGTTTACTCACGGCAATATAATAATAATGACATCAAGCACAGCATTTTCAATGCAGCTTTTCATGTAAGCCTCATGGCAAACCTAGAGGTTAGGTTATTTATTATCCCCACTTTACGGATGAGGAGCACAGCAAGGCTACACCAAAGATTAGGAGAAGCTAAGTGACTCATAGCCCTAGATCACATCTGAACTCCTCAACCCAGCTGTCAAGACTATGAACCGGGCCTTCTTTATTTATATAGTTTGATTTCTCAACACCAGCCCATGTCCTTACCCCCAGTGAGGCTTCGGGACGGAACTGGCAATCTGGGATAGGTTTTCTAAGAGTTCCTTCTCATTCTAGCATGAGAGTCCTTTTCAAGGCAGGCCGTCTCTAGAGGAATACAAGCCTGAGTCTTAGCTTTGGCTCCACCTCTGAGATATGGAGCAAATCACCATCCCTAGGACTTGGGGTCCCCAACTGAAGAATGAGGGAAGCAACAGTCTCTGTGGTCTTAATCGCCCCAGACTCTAGTATGCCATGGGTCATTTCTGCCTGAGAGCCCAGGGAAAGCAGGAGAAGCTCAGATTCTGTTCTCTGCTCTGTGGCCAGCTCACTCCCGGCTGTGGCTCCTTCTATTGCACTCAGACAGGAGTAGAGCCTCCCACACAGTCTGTCCCCAAGCAGAAGGGCATTGGGTACCTGAAATTCTGGACCAAGAAATGCCCTCACTGAAGCTGAAGGACCTCAGCAGTGAAAAGCCCATAACTTGAAGAATGGTTTCGGGGAGGCTGCTTAGATCTGGGGGTGGGGGCGGAAAGAGGATCAGATGACCTCCAGAAGTCCCCAGTGTCCTCTCCCCGAGGAAGCTGGTCTTGCGGGTTTCCTGAGCTAGATTGATTCCAGGCCTGGAATCCATCATTCCCTTCATAATACAAATAATCACCAAATGTGCTCAAGCACTCGGTAGCCTGGATACTCACTCTAGCAATTCTCTGTGTGGACGGTGATTAGACCATCATTATCTTAATGCTTCTTAATTTATCTTTCTGATTAGCAACTTACCATTTTATTTGCAAAAAATAGCCTTCTGCTGGGTGGAAGCCAGCCGAGCACAGCAGCTGTCATTTTCTCTGTACTAAATCAGGCCAGGCTTAAGTTGGTTTTCTGGTGATGCTATTTCTTGTGTCTTGGCGCTAACACACACCACAATCCATCATGGCTGTTGTTGTAAAGGCTCACCCCCAGGGGACTGCAGGTGGAGAGGTCACCTCTACCCAGGGAAGAGGTCCAGGATAAGACACCTCCGCCCCCTCGATGCACTCAGGGAAGGGCTCACAGAGTCTGACCCCCGTCCTGCCCTGATGGGACAGCCCACGGGGCAGCGCAGTACTGAGACTAGAAGTGAAATCAGTGGTGCGTGGAAACATGATAAAAGCTAGCATCTCAAAAGCACCTGCCTTGTGTCAGGCATCATACAAAGTGCCTGACAGCCACGATCTCGTTCAATTCTCAAAACAACCCTATAGGTGTGTGCTCTTGCTATTTTCCTTTACAGACGGGGAGATGAAGCCTGAGATGAGTTATGCAATTTGCCTACGGCTCGTAGGTGGCAGAACTAGTTCTGAATCAGATCCTGGAGACTCTCAGAACCGATCTTAAATGCATGTTCTAGTGTCTTCCCGAGCCCAGTCAACACAGTGCAAGATGAGAGATTTCAGGGCAAACATCGCCAGGCTGACTTTTGAATGGTAACACTTTCCTGCTTTCCCACTCGCAGAACTGGCTCAAATCAGCATCTCTCCATCCTAGCCACAAACATCATCCTCTTCGTTCCCACTCTCCACCACCACAAGCAGGTCCCGATCGTCCACGCTGCTTCTAGCTATTGAGCCCTGGGTCACAGATTGTTTGCCTTTTAGAGAGACCCTTCTGTTTCTCCGTCTTCTAACCATGAACAAATTATACTGCCTTCTGAGTCCCACTTCCTTCCAGAAAATACATTTACTGTTTTCTATCCCTGAAACATACAGGTCATGGCTTGGGCACATCGCTCCTCTGCCGTTGTCCCTAAGAGGTCCATCATATTTATTCCTCTTGGATGTTCAAACCCTACACTTTAGATATTTCAATGGTTCCTACTTCTTTTTTTTTTTTTTTTTAAGATTTTTTTTATTTAACAGAGAGAAAAACACAGCCAGAGAGGGAACACAAGCAGGGGGAGTGAGAGAGGGAGAAGCAGGCTTCCCGCCGAGCAGGGAGCCTGATGTGGGACTCGATCCCGGGTCTCCGGGATCATGACCTGAGCCGAAGGCAGTTGCTTAACCAACTGAGCCACCCAGATGCCCCAATGGTTCCTACTTCTATCAGAGAGCAGTACACCTGGACACTCAGGAATCTGAGGGAAGGGGGGGGCTTCATTATTTCACTCCAAAAGATTCCAGAGAAGGTCCTTAGGTATAAGGAACTCACTGAAGGAGCAGGTGATGGAAGGTTCTGGAGGTGTCATCCACTTCCCCATATATTTTCCTAGTTAACAGACATGACTTCACTAAGTTAGATCTATGAGACTCTGGCTTGCACTATTGAACCTGGCTAACGTCATTAGCCACAAGTGGTTATTTAAGTTGAAATGTAAAATGCTGTTCCTCACTTTTACTAGCCACATCACGAGTATTCATATGGTTGGTGGCTACCAAAATGGACAGGATAGATATAGAACATTTCCATCACTGCAGGAAATTCTACTGGACAGCACTGGTCTAGATAATTTTGTCCTCTAAACCCACTTGGAAGCCTTTGTAAACTAAGTTATACTAACTAAGGTGCAAACGTAATGGGTTATGGTCATATATTTACCTCACTTTGGACTGTATAGACCAGTGTTTTTCCAGGTATGGTCCCTGTAATAGCAGCATTATCTGGGAACTAGTCAGAAATGGAAATCCTTTGGCCCCATCTCAGACATACTAAATCAGAGACTCTGCAAGTAGGCTTGACAACTTGTACTTTAACAAGCCCTCTAGGGGTTTCCAATGTTCACCCTACACTTGTATAGATGAATAACGATGCCGTGTGCTGGCCACCATTGTAAGTGCTTTACAAGTCCTATCTCACTTAAACCTAGCCACACACTGTGAGATAAACAGACAAGGAACTGAAGTTCTGGGAGGGAAGTAAGTCGTTCAAGGTCACACACAGCTTCAGGATTGGTAGAAGCAGGTTTCACATCCAGTTTGCTCTGACTCTAAAGCCCATGCACTAACAGTCCCGGGCTTAACAGCTCTTCCTTGCCCTAAACTGGGGCAATGAGGTGGATTTGGATAATCCAAAAGCCAGCCCTCTCTACTTGGGGCAGTGGTCTTTTTCTGGGTCTTTGCAGGTTGGCCAGGCACTCAGGACTCTTGTCTTAAGGATGCATGCGAGTTCAGAGAGATGATTTGCTCTAAAAATAAACTTCTTCCCTGGATAACTATAGATTTGCTTTTCTTAAGAGTTCAAGAAAACTGCCAGCGATTGTATTAGGGGATTAGAGTGAGAAATTGCTGTTCCTTCTTTAATCTCTGCAGTAGTCCCTAGGCTGGTAAGTCGGATTTTATGGGTAAGGAAACACATGGTTTGTTTTGTACAAAAGTCATGTTCCTGAAACTTTAAGCAAACATCCATTGAGCACCTATGTTATCCAGATACTTTCCCTCAGGCCACTTCATTTAATCTGTGCAACAGCCCCATAAGGACCTATCATTTAAGATGGTGGCCATTATTTGCCCCATTTGACAGATGAGAAAAGAGAGGCTTTCGACTATAAGTGGCCAGTCAGAATTAAAACCCAGATCTGCCTATTTTTGCAAGTCCTTGCTCTTACTACTCAAGCCTACTATGTCTGGCACTGGGGTAAATCAGGAGAAGGGACTGGAGTCTGGGGATCTAGGACAGATACAAGAAAATCTCAGGCACAGCAGGTTGATATAGACAGGGAAAGAACTTCTGTATGATGGCAGGTCAGCCACGGAGAAGTCTTCGAAGGAATATTTCCGAGGGGATTTGTATAAACTCGGCCTGTTCTATACATTGTTAGGATCTTATTTGGCCCTATCACATGTATATATCGCACTCTTTCAGTACCTTTCTTTCTGAGGTAGTTCTAAGCTGCTACTGGTCACCAACTCTTCCAGGCCCCCAGGGGAGACCTGGCCCCACTGAGCGGCCTGAGCTCCAGAGGATACTGAGCCCCATGTGACCTTGACGTGAGAGCTGGGCTTGTCTGCCTAGACCAACTAGTTCTGAGTTATCTAGCTGGTGACAAGGAAGCCAGTGCACTTCCTCAGATCCCCGGTGGCCTAAGACAGATGACGGTACCCTCTGCCCTCCTGGAAAGCAAGCAAGACTCAATGAGGAGGAGGGAATGCGCCAGGCATGATCCTTGCACAATTTAGCTGAGAATGTCCGTCTCCCTGGCACCGGGGACGGCCGGAAGCTTGCCATGCCTGCACCATCTCAAATGGGCTTGGGGGGCCACGTGGAGCCCAGAGGGGTGAGGTGGGGCTGCGTGAGTGTGAGATATAGAGCTTCAACCTTGGGAGAACCTTACCCGGGCCCTTTAGAAAGAGCACTGAGGAGAAACACCAATTGCCCCTTATTCTAGCTGGGCCACCCAGGAAGGACTCAACCAGACAATCCGTTTGACTTACATGTAGTTAGCCTCAGGAGAGTTCCACTACTCTCTAAATTATGAGGAAAAGCTGGAGAAGACCCATCCTATTCTCTTTCTGAGTTAGGCTGGCTGGTACTTGTTCTCCCCTGACATGTGGGATACTGAAGTGTCCCAGAGAACTCCAGAATGCCAGAGAGGAACTTTTTAGGGGAGACATGGCCTCTCCCTGCCTCTGTACAGATGGCCTGGGCCCCTCCTCCCCCAGCCCTAATTTCCCATTCCAGATCCGGAGTGCCGCTCCCCAGATGCGGGCAGGTTAAGAGGGGTGGTTATAAGCTGAGCTTCAAGCAGCCCCAGGAGCCTGGGTGCAGGTTGGGGCTGTCACGAGGTGCATATCAAAGCCGGAGTTTAAAAACTGTACTGGGAATAGTGCAATTATCTCGCTTCACCACATTTCTCAGCCCCGACTGAGGTTTAATTAAAGCCAAGTAAAAACACAGAGTCGCCATTTCAGATATCACCCCCACTGCATGCTGGTTAAAAAAAAAAAAAAAGGAAAGAAAAAAAAACCTTTATCAGAGACTTAAAATTTTTTCTGTGGGTATCTTCCAGCTCAGTTGGATATTATTCCTTCATAACAGCCCCTTTAAAGAAAAAATATATATATTTAATATATATGTATAAAATGAGTTAATCCCCATAATCTCCTTGAGTTGTACCTAAAACACAGTTTCTTGCAGGTGACCTTTTCAGAAAAGGCTGTTCCTATGGCAACCGCATTGTTTGATTCAGTCAAGAGAAAAAATGCTGCATGGAAATGTATTTAATTTTGCTTAATTTGATGCCGTATTTAACACTTGCACAGGCTAAAAGGAGAGAGGGGCTGAAAGGCAGGAGCCAGCTCATCTGGGCACGTCCCCTGGCATCCTATCTTGGCCTCCAGGCTCCATGACCCACTCGGTACTTGCCCCTGGCTTAGGGGGAGGGGACGAGGACTCTGAGAGTGTACTGCAGGACAGAGACGGATGGAGCCTACTGGGCAGTCCCTCAGATGCTGGGCCATAGGGCTGACACTGCAAGTTAAATAAAAACGTAGCCCATGGAGCATTTGGGTGGCTCAGTCGGTTAAGCGTCTGCCTTCAGCTCAGGTCATGATCCCAGCGTCCTGGGATGGAGTCCCACATCGGGCTCCTTGCTCGGCGGGGAGTCTGCTTCTCCCTCTGCTGCCCCTCCTGCTGTGCGCGCTCTCTCTCTCTTTGACAAATAAATAGATAAAATCCTAAAAAAAAAAAAAAAAAAAAATACGTAGCCTGCACTGGTGACATAGCTTTGGACTAAACGTTAAGAGGGCTGGGTAGAGTCTTTGGTTGTTCCCACGGCATTTCCCCATCTGAAACGTGAGGAAATGGAATTCAAAGACTTCTCAGGTGTTTTGTAGCCCATAGCCTGTAAGTCCCTGTGGGCAAGTGGGGTCTCCTCAAGTAGACTCTGAGCTTCATGGAAGCAGTGGCTGGGCATGGGGTAGACACCCAGTAAATGTGTCATTCATTTAGTCAGACATCCCACACAGCCCAGTCCCGAGAGAGAGGTCCATCACAGTTCATAGGCCTACAACTACTTCTTGCCACATATGTTCAAACAGGGCGATCCTAAAGTAGGATAAGCTAGGGCAATTGACCAAGAGGCCAGGGATGGTGACAAGGACAGAATCCCTAGTCCAAGCTCTCCGGTTTCCAATGGTCCCATCAAGCCAGGTACACGTTTGTGATTGGAACAAACATGGCAATCCTAAGACAGGACAAGCTCAACAAGACAGAATGATGTCCCAGATGCAGCCAGGATGCCCCTGCTTCTTCTGCCTCAGCCTTCGACAAGAAGCATAGACAAACTATCTGCACCCTTCTATTCCAGGTAAGTTCTAACCCCATTTACTGGCTTGATGACCTTGAACAGAGTATTTGACCTCTCTGGGCCAGATTTCCCCCATCTGAAAAGTAAAAGAGTTGATTGGGGATATCTAAAATGCTTTTCCTACTTTGATATTTTTTGTGATATGATTCTACTCTCCCATCCCCCTATGTGAATAGCTACATTAGTGAGCTAGATTAGCCACTACATGGTTCCAACTCCAGTGAGTCAGCCCCTCTCCCCAGGTCTTCACCTGGAGCCCCAACATCTCTATAATGAGCCAAGTCCAGCCATGTCAATGTCCTCAACCTTGGACAGGTATGACATCAGGACTAATCCCCTCATGCCTCAGTTTCCCATTTACTTGAGTTGTCATCAGAAGCCAAAGCTCACCTGATCATGTATCACTGTACAGAATCTCAACTCCATGCTACTGGGTCCACCTCTCCCCACCTCTCCCTCTCTCCTCCTTCCCCACATCCTTTGACTGTGCCCTCTGGAAATCTTGGTCCTCTTGGACTGTCTCCTTCACTTTCTTGCTTTAAGTGAAACCCAGCTTTCCCCTGAGAACATGTGTCCTTAGAAGCCCTTTTCAGCAGAGGCAAGTCTATCTTCCACATCCATTGTGCTTCAGAACGGGAGGTGAGTATATGCCTACCTTGCTCCCTATCTACACAGTGTTTCTACCTTCAAAAACCCAAGCTTATTTGAAGAGCTTATCATCAGACCTATTGACCCCTCCAACATATATAAATCTCGCTTTCTACCAACTTTCTGGTCTACATTCATAGATGATTTCAGCATCTCAATTTCTGACTCCTTCTCCACTACTACTTCTGCTGTCATCATTGGAGACTTCAACATCCCTGAAGAAGATCCATCCAATACCCTGGCCTCTTAGTTCCTTGATCTTCTAACCCCAGTGAGATCTTGTTCTAATCACATGGCCATTCCCTAGACTTTGTCACACCAATCACTGAACCACCTATGAATGTAGATTTCTAATGTTCCACCTTCTGACCAGCACTATCCTCTTTAGAGCTAGCTTACTTTGACACTCTCACTACTAGATTCTCCAACCTCATCAAGACCTTCATTTCATTAAAAAGCCACTTTTTGGGGTTATCCACTGCTAACACTCCCTACATGTGCACTTTCTTCCTTACCCAGCTCTGATTCCACAGTCCAACTCTTGAACTACTCCCTTGCCAATCTCCTGAACATCTGGCAGCTCTCCTTCCCCTGTACCAGTCTAACAGAACTCCAGCCCTGGTATCCTATCTACTTTTTAGCAGCCTGCACCAGAGCAGCTGCACCTGCTGAGAAAAATGACACAACTTTGCTGACTAGACTACAAATATGACCACAAATCTCACTCGACACTGTCAGAGAAACCTACTACTACACTTCCTTAGAAAATTCAATTTCCCAGTCTCTGGGGAAACTATCCCACTTCCTTCTCTCTCCTCAAATCTCCAACACTCCCTTCCCTAGCCCATTCTCAGCTGATGATCTTGCCATGTATTTCATAAAGAAAACAGATTTCTATAAGATGTGAACTACCTCATCTTCCCATCAACAAGTCCTTTATTGTATCTGCATCAGAACCAAAATGTTCTCCTTACCCCACTCTGACTGCAATGGAAAAAGAGTCCTGGCTCCTATCCAAGGTCAACACCTTCGCTGCACTCTGAACCTCCCCTCAACCCCTCATCTTTCCCCTCAGCTTTTCTCTTTCCTCTTGCATTATCATTTTCTCCCTCTTTACCAGGTTGTTTCCATAGACATCCAAACATACCTCCTTTAAACAAACGCTCCCTTGACCCCACTCCCTCCTCCAATTTCTACCTCTTTTTGAGCTCCCCTTCACAGCAGATCTGTTCAAAGAAGTCTATACTTACCGCCTCCACTTCCTCACCTTGACTCTTTTTTCACCAAATAAAGCCCAGTCCAATCACTACTCCACCAATGACCCAATACCAATGTTACCGATGACTCTGTCTTCCCGAAATGGATGGTCAATTCTCTGTCCTCATCAACAGTTCGCCAACTGTTCCTTCTCAAAAAGCTGTCTTCTCCTGGTTCTGTGACACCTCACTCACCTGGTTTTTCTTAGACCTCATTGGCACACTTTCTCATTCTATTTTGTGGGCATTTCTTATAAACACTAGAGCACCTTCAGCACTCTTCCCTTCTGTAAGCTCTGTCTCCATGTGCTCTTATCTAGTCTTGTAGCTTTAAGTACTTTCTTTCACACTCAGGTCTCTTGGCCTGACATCTCCAGCTGAACCTTCCACCAGATCCCCAGACATCTGTATCCAACTGTCCGCCCAACGTCTCTATTTCAGTGTCTAAAAGGCATCCGAGATGTAGTATATTCAAAACAGAGTTTTAATTTCTTTCCTCAAATCCACACATCCCCTCCCACCAAGCCTTCCCCATCTAGGTAAAAGCTTGCTGAAAATCTGTGAGTCGGTCTAATTCCTCCCCCTTTCCTGTTCATCAGGAAGGCCTTTTGGCCCAACTCCCAAAATATATGTAAATGAAGCCACCTGAATCCAACCACCATCCCCTATCTTTCATCTCTATGGCCAAGACCAAGTCTCTCTGACTGTACCCATCAGACAGAGGGGTCTTTCTCTAGCAGACTCGGTCGGTTCTCCCCCCACCCCCCGACTGACAGCCTTCTGATGGCTCTGCACTGAGTGTGGAGTATGACCCAAATGCCTGTGCATGGCCTCCTAAGACCATTTGAATGACCCCTATCTGCCTCTCTAATCTCATTTCTCTCTGTGTGCACTCTCTCTCTCTCTCTCTTTCTCTTTCTCTCTCTCATCTGCTAATTTCCAGGTGTATGGGTTCAGGTCCAACGGTGACTCTCCTTAACTCTTCCTTCCAATGGGAGATGCTCTTCCTTCCTCTCCATATGTGGCTGCCACCTTCTCATTCATCATGTATGGATGCAGACCTCCCGCCCTCAGAGAGCCTCCCCAACACCAGCCAGGGTGCACTCCCACGGCACCGACTCTGTCTCCCTCACAACATTCACCAGCACCTATCGTTTTCTTCTCTCCCCACGTGCTTCCTTGTTTAGACCCTCTCTCCCTCCCCACACAGAACTGGAACTCCCGAACAGCAGAGCCTCGACCTCATCCAGCACTAGTCCTTGCTCTTGCAACAAGGCCTTGCGCACAGTAGGTACTTAATGTTCTTGATTGACCGCCTGAAGGAAGCAATCCATGGCTACACAGGAGGGGCAGAGGGGACTCTGAGATCCAGCACGGAGGTGGTGAGGAAATATGAACGAGATGAGAGCTCCGTGAGGACAGGCGCTGCTGTCCCTGTTCCCCCTCGTGCCCAGGACTGGACCCGCAGCTCTGCCTGCCTCCCTGCCACACCATAATAAACACATGGGACACACAGCAGCTTGGAGCTGAGCTTTCTCTTAGCACCCTGGCTTAACCTCCCACCCAAAGCAAGATTTTCTGTTTATTCTCATGTCCCTGACAGGTGATGCTTCAGCCTTCCAGGATCCTAGAATATTCAGGGAGGAAGCCCAGCAACTGAGAGAGTAGCCAGAGGCCATTGCCCACAGAGCCTAGCCGAGGCCAGGCCTGGGCCCCAGCCCAGGTCAGTCTTCCTCCTGGCTGTCTGCTCTTTTTGCCCCCACCACACCCTGGCTGGCACACCCTTATCTGTGTTCTTGGTGCCATGACTGTTGCGCGGCTTGTTTTCTAGTTTATTAAAAGGTTAATAAAATTTAAAAAGGCTTCAGTTTGATAAACAGCTCTCCGAGGTGAACGGGGGGAGGTCCAGCGCATGGGGCCAGCTCTGCAGAGGCGGCAGGGCCCGAGGAGGCATGACTCCTGTGCTCGTGTGAAGGAAGAGACCTAGTTTACTGCTGCTAAACATCCCTCTCTCCCTTCTGAGGTTAATCACTGCCACCCCCGGGTCATGGAAGGCCGTGTGGCACAGTGGTTAGGAGTGTGGACCCCTGCATCGTTCAGACCCAGGTAAGGCCTGCATCATCTGACTTTAGTTCTTTGAGTCTCCTCCGCGAAGAAAGGATAATAATCACTCTTAGCTCAAAGGACTGGTACAAGGTAAGCAAGATAAATAAATGCAAAGTGTTCAGTATAGCTCTGGACATTCAATAAACGGGAAGTGTCATAGCTGTTAGGTCCTCCAACCCCACCCTCTGGCCCGAGATCCAACATAAGACTGCGGTCGCCATCATCAGGAGGAAGCAACTTCTCATTTGGCCACCTCGGGTCTTACTCAGAATATCCAAGAAGGTTCTTATCCTGCTGTCCCTCTTACACTCATGCTCAGGACCGGACCTGCAGCCCTCCCTGGCTCCCTGCCACGCCGTAATAAACACGACTGTCCAAGTCCCATGTGTGTTTCAGAGGCTAAGTTCCTTGATGGTTAGCCACACCTACACCATCTTGAATTACACGGCACAATAAGCAATTAAACACTTATTCAAGTCTTTGTGATTATGGGGGAAAAAAACCCCAAACTCCAAAAGACTATAGAATGTTAGTGCTGATAGGTCACCCCCTCCCCTGAAATCACCTTCTTGTTTTGCTAATCAGAAAGCTGTAGCCCACAAAAGCCCACAAGGTCACATAGTGACAGCTGGGTCTGGAACTCAGGCCCCCTAACTGGGGCAGGCACACTGCCTATCAATTGTCATTTCCAAGTTCCCTTCCCACAGAAAAAGACTATATAAGACCCCAGACTATGAGGCATTTTACACCAAAATGTGTCTTCATCTCGGCCAAAGCTGAGAAACATTTTCTTTGCCCCATTTCCCTCACCCCTGAAGGAGGAAGGTGGCCAAAAGGGAATCCCCAGGGCAGAAGGCAAATGAGAGTCAATAAAACTGGTGGCTGAGGCCCTGAAAACTGGCTTCCTCCTGCCTCCCACACCCTCCTTCCTTCTCCTCTTATTTGCCCACTCTCCTTTGAATTCTCTCCTTTTCTCATCTCAACTGGGCTGCCTGCCTGCCCGGCTGTTTGCTCAGAAGCTGGGCTCTGTTTACTGAGCTGTTATTCATTTTCATATTACCTGGGATATTTTCCACCGCTCCTCTGGGTTTTTAGGAGAATTTCAAGTGGTAGAAAGCAACATGGGCTGCAAAGGCAAATATGCATCCATGGCCTCTGAGCCTCACCTGGGGAATCTGTTCATCTCGTCAGCTGCCTTCCTGCCGGGCACGGCCACTGCTTCCTGGCCTGACACTCGGCCTCTCATCGTGGGCTTCCGGGGAGTGGGGCATGCTTTCAGGTAAACAGGCTGCAAGTTTCCTCAAATCCATGACTGATGCATCAGGCTGGTCTGCTCAGGCTCTTGAGTGATGGCCCAATGACATGTAGGGCTTCCAACCCTGCCTCCCCTCACAGGACCTCCTTCCTGCCCCGCAGCCTGACCAGAGAGAGGGCCTCTCAGGGCGCTTTGCTCTCGCCCACCTCCCCCCGGAAGTGAGGAGCACAAGGCAGGTGGAGAAGTCACCTCAGGCAAACAGCTTCCAGAACCCATGACCTCACTGCCGTTCTTCCGGACCCACCAGGGCCCATGCTGAGGCCGTGGGATAAATGGGAACAACAAAGAAGGGAGAAGGGATAAAGAAGAAGGTTGCTCCTCTGGAGGGAAGCCGGAGACTTGTCTCTGTGCCCCATTGACTTGACAAGATCAAATCCCGAAGGGCCTCTCTCTTCAGTCCCCGCCCCAAGTCCAGGCCTGAGCAAGGCCTGAATCCTGTACAGTATGGGAGGGACAGAATAGAAGAACGTGGGTCATCACAGGAACATGGATATACAATCAGCGGACGCTGACTGACAGGCTTGGTGCCCATGCGTTGGTCACGTGACCATGGCAAGTCCCTTCGACTCTCTGTCTCATCCCCTCTGCTGTAAAACCCGGACAGTGGAGTCTACATCAGGGCTGAGGTCAACTCTCCATGACGGAACAGGTGAGCCGGTGCTCAGTACGTGGGAATGGCCTCCATACGTGTCAGTAAGCATTCACTCAGACCTTACACGGGCGGGCGGGTCACCGAGGACACACCACCAGTCATGTTGAGACAGACTTGTGAAGAAACACCCAGTGTGCTGGTCTGAGATCCAGCGGCACCACTGCTGACCACACATGTCTCCCTCCCGCTGCAAGCCGCCATGGACTTTGTCCCAAATGTTCTAGGAGACCCTGCAAGAGGCCTGGGTTAGTGGCTCTATGTCGGGTTTAGTTAAGGGCATCGAGCGGCTGTGGGCTTGTGCTCTCCGTCTGGCAAGAGACGACAGTAAAACAAGTGCAGGCTTTATGAACAGGACTGAGGGAGCCGCTGGTGCATCTGTCATGGGATGTGGGCTGCAGTGGCGTCCCCATCCGCAGACCGGCCCCTCTGTGGCTCCTGTCAGAGTCATCTCATTTCTGGACTCCGTGGGCCAAGTGGAGCCTAGAACAGGCTCTGGGCTAGCAACAGGGGCAGGGCCCACAGAAGAGATGCTTCTTTATGGACCTTGTGGGACTTTTTTTTCTTGAAGAAGCCATCAAGTTGCTGCTATCTTTTCCTTAACTCTGCCGTTTTCATGACAGGATGGACATTGAAGGACTAGGTAGGAACTGAAGCCAGAGCCTTCTCAGGGGGAGAGACTGAGAAGGGGGGGCCAGGTGCTCAGCAGCGGGCTCTGAGGTGAAACGTCTGCCTGGCCAATAGGAAATGAAGGAGTGAAAACAGAAGTGGGGCTGTAGCTGGGCCACCTGTGTGCTCTGACATGGGATGGAGGTGGGGGCTGGGGAGCCGGCCATTGCTAATGATGAGAGAAGGTCCATTCAAGGAGTAAGAATGAGGAACACACCTCTAGGCAGCACTCAGCATTGACAAAGTCCAGAGAGATATCATGAGTCCCTTAGATAGGACCCAACGGCAAAAGCCCATTTTCTAAAAGTAGGGCAAAGGACCAAGTTGGACTTGCAGAACTAACCCAGAGTGCCTTAAAATCTCCCCCTCCCCAAAAGAAAGCCAGAATATATCATAGAGCCTGGGTAGAACACAGTCTGACGGTAGAAGTCTTATGACCACAGCCATAGGGAGGACAGAATGGCAGGAAATAGAAAAATGAAGTTACTGAAAAATGAAGTTACTGAATAGAAAAATGAAGGAAACTTCCTTCCTTCAAATGCCTAAATAGGATCATCAGCTCCCCGTAAGGAACACAGAAATCAAGTCTCCAGGGGTCACCCCTGTAGAACCTTCTGTTTCATCCCCAAGGCACAAGACTCAGCCTCTTTGATCCCAGCCAAGTGAGAGTCCTTGACAGTCCTGGGGAACCCCTCACATAGGGCCTCTCAAGTCAGATGTCACCCTCCCAAATAGCCCAGTCCTGTCACAGACCCAATCTAGGGGCCCATGTGGGTGTGTGTGTGAGGGAGGGTTATGATCCCCATGTTTCCTCCTGCCATCCTATTTTGGAAGACACGAAATAACAGAGCATCAGAAGAGCTCTTCTGGGAAGATGGACTGGGCTCTTTTTAAAATTTTTTTCCTCAGTGGAATTACAGGCCTTCTAGACAAAGAGTAGCAAATGGCTGACTACAAAATAAAGGTACTTCCAGGGCTTCTGTTGTCTCCTCTTTACTCTCTTACCCTTTGAACTGATTCATGAGAGTCTGGACCACAAGTGTGTAAGAGATTTTTAGTTTGACAACACACACTGAACAATACCAGGCATGGGACAATTAGAAAAGAGAGACAATAGGACAGAAGGCTAACAAATGCCACATAACACTGAAGTTTACTGCCCCAAGGCTTCAGCCCAAATTCTGGGCCCTTGAGAGCATGCATGGAGAAGGATGTCCCAGCAGAGTAAGCTGTCTTCCAGAAGAGCCACTCGCCTGACTGCGGAGGGAGAACCACAACTGGAGGCCAGAAGAAGAGAATGAAATGTGAAGGTCATTTGGGACCGCCGGGAAAGCGAGCTGGTGCTAGCTACAGTCTTATTTGCAAAGCAGTGATTAATAAGCCCACAGGAATCGAGAAACCCAAGAACTCTGAGTTATTTGAATGCTAGCCATGAGTCTTTGAAACCTGGGAAAGGATCCTCTCTGGCAGATGGATTCCTTATGATAGCCAGAAAAACTGTTTCATGGGGACAAGAAATGAGCAGAAGCCATGGCAGAACCTTCGAGACTTGTTGACATTCCCATCTCCGCTGCTTGTCTTGTTTACTGTGTATCTCCAGCGCCAACAATGATGCCCGGCACATGAAGCCCTCAATAATGAGTATTTGTTTAATGAAGGCACGCATGAACCCCAATCTCTAGGAACCATTTGTTACTATTCCCCAAGCCCATTCTATGTGGAAACTCACCCAAACTCCAAGGAACATCACTGAGCCCCCGCCCCCGCCCCCCACTCTGTAGCACGGAAAAATGGCCTACATCTAAGTGTCCCAGCGTCCTTTTCAGTGCATGCTACTAAATGCACTTGAAAAGCCCTAGAATACCCCCACCCCCTATTCCGCTGAAGAGAGAAGTGAGCCTCCTATCTCATTTCTGGACTCATTCCGAGCCGCACACAGGATGGTGGACACCGCTTACCTCCATCAACCAAAAGGACACAAGTAGCAAATGGAAAAGGAGCCAAGCGGGCTCTGGTCTGGGAGACGCTGTCACCCCTCTGCAAGTGTTAGCAGATGGGCTGGGTTCCCCAGCTCTGGCATTAATTGTAGCCCATGTGCTATGATTACAAAATGGAATTAAATGACATGCCGAATTAAAGAATTATTTTTTCTAATAAATATTTTGCATAGGATGTGTTTATAATGGCATTAATTATTTACACTGCCATATAGAGAAAGCATAAATATAAAGAGAGAGATCAGACGGTTCCTTTAGGAGAAATAAAATGAAAATTTCCATCAGGATGATGAATACCTGCGGTCTAACTTTGGGGCTGGGGCTAGGGGAGGTGGAGAGAGAGGGACATCTTGAGAACAAATCTGACAGACGCTATCGAGGCTTTTGAGGGAGGAATATGTTAAAAATGAAAGTGAGTACAGAAAGTTTAAATATTTAATACCTGCATTAATTCTAATTCACACTTTCTTTATTTTTCAGATTAAAAATTTACAAGAATTCCCATCTCTTTCATCCTTCTCCTCCCAGGAGACATGCTATGGTCACCGTTCTAGGGACCACCTCTGGTAGCCCTAGGGTAAAAAGGGGGGATGAGAAAAGTAGCACCCATCCCCTCTGCCGTGGCACCGGGCCCCCACCAGACCTCTCCCCCAACTCTAGTCCGGGAAGCCACTGTTTTTGGGTTTCTGGTGCCAGAATGACTGATGGGACTGAAGCCACTTCCTGGCCTCCTCAGCTCTCCCTGAGAGGGCCACAGAATTCTCGGAGATGACTCAGCCAAGCTGTGGGTTTAAAGTGCTTGTTCAAGTCCAGACCTTGTGGGCATAGAGGAAATATTACCGCGGGACTGATTCCTCCTTGAAACAAGAGCTTTCTGCCACACCCAACTCCAGGCTCCCCTGCCCTCCGGGAGCTTTTATTCTAAAACCTACCAGTTCGGCTTTGTATGCTTTAAACAGTGCAATTTTAAATTCTGCAAACCAGGATTAATTTGAATGCAAGGAAGAAATAACTTCCTGAAGATCACAGTTGAGAGAGTAAGGCTAGGGCACTACTCCCAAGCTTCAGCTCTAGTCCCCCAACCCAGCACTAAGCTGGTGAGAAACTCCCCTCGGAATAATAACACAATATGCATCTGCGTTCCTCTGAAAAGTCCTTTCCCACATCGCATCTGACCCTACAGTTCCACACAGTGACAAAGGCGCTGTTGTCAGGCTTCATCTGACACCCAGGATCCCCCAGGTTCTGGAAGGTCAGGTGACCTTCCAAATTACTCCAAATTAAAATTCTTCCCACTGTTACGATACAGCTTCTCCAGCACGCAGTTCCCAAATACTGGACATGGAAGGAACAGAAAACCTGAACTGAGATGTTTGTTATCCCTGTTCCCTGATTTCTGAGCATCAGCCTGTAGGCTGAGAGCAATGTGAGGAAGCGTAGCCACAGTCTGCTCACAGGTCCCCTGGGTCCCTGCTTCTGTTTTCCTTCTGAGACTCTCAGTGACCTGGAGGCCAGAGACCCTCAGAGGAGAGTTGTTGACAAAGTTGTCTCAAACTCGGAGCATTTCTCTGAACCCCCCTGGCTTTAGATTGTCAGATGTGCATGTGGTGTTTTCTTCCTTCTCTCTCTCATAGCATACCACCCCCCTTCCATCATTTACCACAAATTCCTGTGCAAAATACTTTCATAAATAGTGCTGATTAGCTCCTTGTTCTAATCAGGCCTCTGCTTAGAAACAATTCCCTGCCCCCAGTCCCACTCCTCCTCTTGTGTCTACTGATCCACAAAGCGCCTGTAAATCAGCAGGGAAAACACACGCGTGCGTGCACACACACACACGTGCACACACACGCACACATGTGCGCACGCACACACATGCACGCACACACACACACACATACACACACACACACGCTCCCTCCGTCAGCTCGTCAGAAAGCTGAGCAGGAAATCGCGCCTGTGGTGGGGATCTGGCACTGGGAGATGTTTGGGGTTGTTTGTTGTTTTTACTCCCAGATACCTGCTGGAGTAGGGCCAGCCCTTTAAATGAGATGAGCAGAGCCAGAAATCATCCCAGCTTAATGTCTGGAGAGCAGAATCCCTGTGAGTGCTTCCTTCGCCCTCTCTCTCACATAATTCATGGTCTCCTCCTGAAAGGGCAAGGAAAGAGAGGCCCCCAGCCAGGTAGAGGGCACGACGGGATGAGCTCAAAGGGATCAGCTTCCGAGAAAGCGAGTCTCCCGCGGAGCCTCGGGGACAAGCACATCCTCCCCCAGGCTCCACAGAGAGCACTAGTCAGGCTGGGAGCTAGAGCCACGTGGGTACAGGATGTGCGCACAAGCACACGGAGGTGAGGTTGGTAGACCAGTTGTTTAAGCCTCACCCTTCCAGATTTCACTGGGTGTGAAATTTTCAGATGATGGGAGGGGGGAGAGAGAGCAGGAAAGCAGGCAATTTAGCCCAGTGAATGTGTTGATCAGGGGCCGTGGGCAGCTGATGACAGTAATAGACTCAGTGAACCCCTTTCTCCCAAGGGCTCTCACTGGCCTCTCTCTCACGTAATAAAAATCAGAAAAGGGATCCGATGTTTGCAGAAGGCACACTCCTAAGATTCTAGTGCAGTGCGTAGCATGTTATAGGCACCCTTGTTTTTCTCATTTCCCCCTATTCTACACTCATTTTCTTGCGCTAAGTAAAATGATGTAAAACCTGGGCCAAGATTAGGACAAAAGCACTGAGGCCTCTCCTGACCCCCAGATCCTGTGTGTAGCTTGGTTTTGCTACTGCAAGGAGATAGCTGGAATGAAAGGCTGCTGATGGCAGGCTCGAGGTTCTGGGCAGGTGGCAAAGAGGAAGGAAGGAGAAAAAGCTCTGTCTTTCTTAGGCGGAGGAGCTCCTGGCAAACAGAGATGAGATCATCTTAATTTATAAATTTACTTTTATTTTTAAAAAGTGGTTTTCAAAGGAACTGATACCCCCTTCCCACCTCTACACTCCCTACCCCACCCCTCCAAAAAAGCAGGCCTATCTTGCACTCTCTGTCTGGAAAGTATCCTACTTGCATGAGCAAGAAGGAAAGTTCAAGAAAAAAGGGAATCACGGTTGTTAAAAGCCCTGAAAAAACAGTGAGACATAGGTCCACCTCAGAACATTTTCCTGAAATGAAAGGAAGTGGGAAGGTGAAGAACTGAGGGTCAGGGGACGGACTAGTCATGTGACCTTGGAAAAGTCACTTATTTTGTTTGAGCTGCAGTTTTCTCCTTTCCAACGTAAGAGAAATGTTACCTTCTCCTAAGCTATGCTCACTGAGCCTCTCATGTATGGGCACCGCAGCCGTTACCGCATTGGTAGTGTTGCTCCGTTCTCACAAGAACCCTTCGGGAAAGGAACTCTTCCTGCCTTCCGAGAAATGCAACTCTGGGGCACAGGACCGAAGCGGCCTGCCTGTGGGCAGAGACTCAGTCGGTCAGGGAGCTGGGCTGGAGCCCACATGCGTCCCACCACATCGCAGCTTTCTCCTGATGGGCAGATGAGGTCATGGACACGCAAGGCCTTCGGGAAGTTTAAAGGCTGGAGCACGTGAGGTGTTATTTCTGACAGTTTGGAGAGTGAGGAGGCGAGGCGCACTTTTCATTTTTGAAGATTCCCCATTCAGGGTCTTCTTTCTAGATACTTGGCAGGGAGAATTTTCTCCTCCCTTGGCTCTAGAAGCACTGCCTCACTTTTCAAAGCAGTAATATCACAGATGACCTGCGGACTTCCCGGGGGGCAGTTGGAGTGGAGGGTGAAGCCATGAGGGCTTCACCCCCACAGGAAATCTGAGATGACCCTGTACCACTTCTCCAGCTCTTCTCTGACTCCTTTACGTTCTGAGGCAAGGCCTCTCCCCGCCCCAGATGCCGGTGTCTTCATTTGGAACGGAGACAATCTGAGCAAAGTTGAGTGGCCAGTCAGAGTGAGTGCCCTTGGAAGAGGGCAGGAGGGCAAGGTGGCAGAAACCAGTGTTAGGGTGCCTCCCCACCACTCAAGAGCGGGGAAACAAGAGGAGGCTTGTTATGGGGTCATTTGTAGTGCTGGGAAGTACTATGAGCATCTTAGATGAAAGAGAAAAGTTTTGGAACCTTCTTACAGAGGCTGGTGTTTGCCAGCACGGGGTTTGTTCATAGGACTTGAAACAAGGGTCCCGTGGTCATATATGTTGAGGCGGCTCTAGGTTACACCGGGTCTTCTCTAGCGCTTCTTAAAATCTTTAAAATAGTAATGAATCCTATGGCTCTTTAAAAGGGCGTATTCCTTTGGGGCGCCTGGGTGGCTCAGTTGGTTGAGCGACTGCTTTCGGCTCAGGTCATGATCCTGGAGACCAGGGATCGAGCCCCACATCGGGCTTCCTGCTCAGCGGGGGGCCTGCTTCTCCCTCTCTCAGTCCCTCTGCTTATGTTCCCTCTCTAGCTGTGTTTTTCTCTGTCAAATAAATAAATAAAATCTTTATTAAAAAAAAAAGGGGGGGCGTATTCCTGCAGCTTTACACAAACTTGTTCGACTTTGGAACTCATTTTCTCCCCACAGAGCCCTCTGTGCTGCGGGGCCCACTTCGGGAAGTGCTAATCTAAGGCAACTCTCCCATTTCACAGACGGGGCCAGAGGAGGATGGGAATCTACAGCTTCTAAAATTGGCCACCTTCCTGAATGCCCCTCATCCCGAGGGGGCTGAGAATCCCTCCACACCTGTTCCAGGGATTAGAGAAAATGTGTCCGGCTGCAGCTGTGGTGCAGGGAGAAAAGGACACCTGTCCCCTCCTTTTAAGGGGTAGGGGTGGCAAATGGGCTGAGGGGAGGGGAATGAAGAACTAGGCCCCTTAAAAATGAGGAACCATTTAACAGGTAGAGGAGAAAGACAGCTAGACAGGTCACCCCAAGAATATTCTATGCCTCCCCAGGTCTTACCAGGGTCCGCCCAGGAAGCCAAGTCCCAGTCCCCAGGCCCAACACTGTAGTTATTAGGTCTATTCAGAGACGCTATCTTTGACCTCAGTTTCCCTATCTGCTAATAGCTCCTTCCTGGAAATGAACTCGTGTACAGTGACAAAGTCCCAGGGCCCCCAAGTCCAGAGTAGCCTGAGCTACATTCCAAAAGGGCTGGAGAAAGAATTGGCATCCATCAGAGTTTGTGCAACCGAACAGGGAGCTCAACCACAGAGAGGGGAGAGGACTGGGAGTGATGCCCACCGCAGCCCCAGAACCAACCCCCTCCACCACCATCCCAGCCATCCAGAAACCAGATCAGGTCCCCTCGTAGGTAGCTCCCCGTCTCCTCCTCCAGTGGACTTTTTGAAAATGACAGGCGAAGCATCAGCCTCTCAGGTTCAGGGAGGTTATTCCTAAGGGGCTTGAGAAAGGTGACCTTTCCCACCCTCTAAAAATGGGGAAAGGATTGATTACAACCCCGGCTTTGTTGAGGTCACTGGGTGTGGGGCGAATGGGATTCTGATGGGCCAGGAAGAGCTGGACGGAGGGTGCCAAGATGGAGGCCCCCTCCCCCTCTCAAAAGTTCCTCCCAGCTCTGAGCCCAGCCAAGGCAGCTGTTGTCCAGATCCAAACAAAGACCTGATACTTCTTCCAACCAGGCCGAGCTGGGCGGTCTGCGGATGGGCAGGGGTTGTGGGGGAGCAGAGGGAGGGGGCCAGAGAGCCAGGACAAGAAGGCAGTCTGCTTGTCTTGTCCTCTGGTCCATGCCCTTTGTGCAAAGGCTCGAGATAGCCACTTCTGTGGGGCCCAGTCTGGCCCTCGGGCAGCCTCCCCCCCTCCTGCTTTGCTCCTCAGCCACATGCCCTTGGGCTGAGCTAAGTCCAGAACCCGGCTGAGTAGGGGAATTGTTCTGAGAAAGTGGCCCGTTGGCTGGTTGCTATGGAAACCGACATACCACAGTGCTGACCCCGGAGAGGTTTAGCACGCTCCCCCAGCAGGGATGCCGGCAGCTGGACTGCAGCTGTTACAGCCTAAGTGGGGGCTGGAGCCTCCGCCAGCAGTCCCTGCTGTTTGCCTAAACTAGTGCCGGCAGCAGCTCCCCTCCATTTGCCCCCACCCCCCAATCCTAGGCAGCCTCCCCCTGCTCCAGCCAGGAAGAGGAGCGGCTGAGTCCGCCCAGGCAGGAGGGGATGGGGGTGGGGGAGGGGAGCAGAGCTTGACTCCAGAGAGAGGAGGTCTTTTATGAAGCAGGGCACACCTTCCCCACCGCATTTCTGGGAAACCGAGGCCTACAGTCAAGGAGGAATTGGGGCCCAGTCACACCTCCAGGGCATGACAGGGTTTTGCTGTCAGCCCTCACTGCCCGGCTGAGCAGCCACTGTAGAATTGTGGGCTCCACGCAGACCAGAAGTATCTAACCCAGCATCACTCCCCGATGCACCATAGAGGAGAAGGGGGCATCGCTGAACAAAAGGGGCACCTGAAAGCTGACACAGAAAGAGGGATACATGAAGAAGAAAAGGAGCATGAGCTGGGATTATGGGGGACAGCAGGAAAAGGAGCTGGAGAAGTAGGGGAGGTGGGGAAAGTTAGAGGAGAGAGGTAAGGAGGTACCTAGAATGAGACAGGAGAGGCTTGGTGGAGGGCTTCTTCCCCCAAAGACAGGCGTGCCGAGGACTCCCCACAGGGAGAAGAGACTGGAGAAGGGGTGGGAGGGGTTCAAGGAGGCATCTCCTGCCATCCCATCATGCTTTGAGCTCCCCAAGTGGCCTAAGGCAAACACATCAAACAGCCCCCCCCTTTCCGCAGTGTGAAGCTGTGAGACTCAGGCCAGGCTAATCTGCGCCCGGGACTTTAAACAAACACCCTCGCCAGCCAGAGAGAGAGATGGCTCTCCCTGGGGCGGCCCCATCAGCCAGCCATCCCTCTCGGCGAAACACCAGCTGCCTTCCATTCCCTGTACAGCTGGCCTCATACCAGGTTTGCTCTGACCCCCATCCTCACCTCTCAAAGAAGACTCAGGCCTGCTCCTGCCTTGGCTACCCTTGACCATCTAGGACTGGGGCCCAAGTCGATGCCTTGTGAGCAGGTGGCCCCCCTTCTTCCCCCAGAACCACATCTCACTGCTCCTAATGAATGAGCACCCTTTTCCCTACTCTTCCCCTCCAGCCACCCTCAAATAGTTGGTCACAAGGGAATGGAGGGCTGCTCTGGATCCTCTCACCCTCTTGAGCTGTTGGGATGTTCCTCTCTTTACAAAGCTTTTGCCCCCCTGACACGAGACTCCTGGCACAGCTCTGGAATGAGCCAACGTCATTACACACCATAACTGAAGACCCGACTCTGCAGTGGGCCAGCAGCTCGCTTTGGCTCTTAACCACCTTTGGAAAATGCAATCCGGTATCTCAAGTAAGCAATTTCCAACCTTGTTTGCAGACCCAACAAGAGCAGCACTGAAGCTAGGTTCCTCCTCTTCTGGCCCACCTCTCTGCCTTCTGAGCAAGACCGACTGGTCAGTTATGGACACTTAACCTTGACTTGGGGGCTGAGATGCACTGGCTAAGAGGTGTCTGGAGCCTGCCCAGGCCAGTGACGTCATCAAAAAGCATTTATTGAGCAGGTGACTCTATGCCTAGCTCCATGGGTGTGGTGGTGAGGAGGAGGCACGTGGACAAAGTCTTGGACAGGGAAGAAGTTTGCAGTCTCAATGAAAGACAATCTGACCTACCGTGCACACGGATCAGTGCTCAGCCAGAGAGCACCCTGCGTGTAGGCACAGTGGTAGCTGAGGTATCATAGCCTTCAGGGAAAAAGACACCCACAGGACAGTCTACCTGTTTCTGCCTCCTTCCCTCCCTTCCTTCCTCCCTTCTTTCCTTTCTTCCTTCCTTTTTTTTTTTTTTTTTAAGAGAAAGAGAGAGGGATGGTGGGGTGGGGAGGGGCAGAGGGAGAGAGAGAGTCTCAAGCACCCTCCATGGATGTGGGGCTTAGTCACAGGACCCTGAGATCATGACCCAAGCCGAAATCAAGAGTTAGGTGTTTTACCGATTGAGCCACCCAGGTGCCCCGAGTCCTGCCCATTTCTTGAGGTCAAGGGCAGGCACTCACTTGGCAGCAATGGGTGTGCAAGCAAACTGTGGCAGTGAGGATAAAATCAGGCCTATGAAACCATGCCAATGGTGAAACTCTAGCCAGCGCTTCCATCTCTCCTTGGGCAAGACAGATACACAAACACCCAACATCCCCTCCCGACAGTAAGCATCTCTCTACCCTGTCACCAGCCCTTGGTGGTGAGAAATGGGCTAATGACCCAGGACCCATGGTCTGAATCACTCTGGGACCTGGTCACATTCGACCTGAATGATGATGGGCACTGAGTTTCCACAGCCATTCTTTCATTTAAATCCACGCTACCTCCTGTGACCTGGGTGGGGACAATTATTCCCATGCTACAGATGAGGAGAAAGAGGCCCAGAGAAGTGAGATGTTGACCTGAGCTCACACGCTTGAAAGCCACGAAGCCAGAATCAACCAAGACCTTCTGCTGTGGGCCAGCACCTTCTCACTATGCGACGACACCCCTCTGTTTGCTTCCCATTTCTTACAAAAGCAAGCACCTGGGAGTTGATCAGTAAACATCTCTTATACAGCCGGAAAACATAACATTGCCCAAGTTGCCAAGGCCACAGCAAGCCATGCTCAGCTGTGTCTGTATGAGGGGCTGTGGGGATGGTGGAAGATGTAGACGAAGCCCATGTGAGGACCCGCTTCCACGGGGAAGGAAGGTGACCCCCAAGCGCTGAGCTGCCATTTTAAGAGATGGTGGCAAGGGACACTGAACTAATTCTAAGTTGAATTAACTTCTAAAACGTCCTTAAAATCCCCAACCTAGGTGAGCAGCAAACATCTTTCTGATGGAAAAAAAAAAAAAAACAACCCAAAACAAAAAGAAAAGGGGCTGGGGATGAGGAGTGGGTTGGAACCGTCAGCAGAGAGCAGGCTGTACCGTGAGGAGCAGACGGAGGTCAGTGGGCATACAGCATGGGAGACAAGACAGGCCTCTGGCCGGGCTCCCCGCGGCAGGGTCCATGGGCCCTCCCCAGGGGCCTGGGCGGGGCAGATGCCAAGGATATCCTTCAGCTGGAACAAAAGGCAAAGGGTCGAGCAAGGGGAGCCACAGGATCAGGCTCTGTGTGTGGAAACAAGGACAAAAGGCCTGGTCTGTGCAGAGGCCTGTGAGTGCTGATGCACTGGGGCGTGCGGGCACAACAGAGGGTCTTAGGGTGCCCAGTGGAAAGAGATCAAACTCCTGGTTACTGAGAGTGGCTCAGAACCACAGCCACAAGCTGGAACAAAAAGGTCACTTTACTGGCCACTTATTACAGGAATTTTTTAAATGTTGGAGCTAGTAGAGATTTTAGGGACCACTTTGTATGTTTCCTGGTCAGTGCCTAGAATACACAAGGGCCCCTCCACCCCACCATGTTTATTCAATGAATGGACCCATGAATGAATGGGAGAGAAGCAGAACATTCATAATAATGTTCTGAGGCCTAAGATACTCATGTCCCTTCTGAATCCTCCAGGAGTGCTCCAGGCGGTGCTTTCTGCCCTCGCTAACTGCCTTCTGGGGCCATGTTTGAAATCCAGTGCCGTGGTGATGGGAACTCCCTGGGAATCAGAATTCAAGCCGATTCTGTTTGACCAACCTGCATGGAGTTCCTAGAACGTGCCAGACCCTGTGAAGAAGTACCTCGCGACCCCTTCCGTTCTGGACCATGATGAAGTAGGGTTCGGGGCTCTAATAGTTCTCATGATGCAGAGTAGGGGCCCGGCAGCAGCAGGAGCTCCGCTGGCCCCCAGGGAGGGGGAGGCGGGAAGGGACACATTCTCTGCATCCCCCGGGGTCACAAGCAACTTCTGCTTGGGGTTAAAGAGGGTCAGAATGACCCCTCCGGCCCCTCTCCCACCTCAGCCAGAGCCCTCCACGCCCTGGCAGCCTGGGGAGGCAGAAAGGAGGGGGGCAAGTCTGCCATGGGGCTCCTCTCCTTGCCATTTCTTCAGCGGCTCCCTCACTGGCCCTGTTTTTCAGACCTCTAGTAATAAAAACAAGCCAATAAAATGAACATGAAAATATATTCATTAGGATTTATAATGCTCATTAAAACTGCCTGTGTACGAAAGCATGACTTAGCTTCATATAAGTGGGAAAAAAATGCAAATTATACTGCATGCAAAGGAGATATTTCCCTAATCGTCCAATCAAATGCCAGCCCAATTATCTGTGGCCAACCCAATGGGTTAAAATTATACTCTCTCTCCTTGGACACAGTGAGGCGCCTGAAAGTGTTTCATTTTAATAAAAATGAAATCTGGACCCTGCAGAAAACCAGCTTCACTAATGACGTGTTTACACAGAGAAAGACAATTTCTAGTTAATGGTGATTACTACCGAGAACAAATTAAACTTCCTGGAGTATATGGGTTAGAGATAATGGGAATGGGGGAAAAAAGTTATGGTTTTAGTGTGTGCGTGGCAGCATGGGGGAATGGGGCGGCAAGGAGGAAAGAAGCCCCAGCACCTCCAGGAAGAAGTCGAGACCACCGCAAGGACGCCGGGGTGGGTGCGGACGGGAGAGCTGTAGAGACTGGCTGCTGTGGGCTGTGCCGGGCCCAGCCACCCAGCTAGGCAGTGGGAGGGGACAACTGGCTCCAAGTTCTCCAAACCCTAGGTTCCTCTGGGGCAGGGTCTCACGCTGCCCTCAAGCTCAGGCCCCTGGGAGTCTGACACTCTTTCCTTCTTGGGAGGGCAGGTGACCAACGCCTACCACTCCCCACTCACTGGGAACATATGGAAAGTTCTTCCTATCCCACTCCACTGGCTTCAGAGTGACAGAGCCCAGAGGCAGGCCTGGGCAAAGCCAAGTGAGTGGGTGATGGAGGGAACAAAACGGACAGGAGGTAGAGTGACAGAATAATCATTACGATGGGGACATAACTTCACCTACCCTTGACTAAGTCCTTACCATCTGGAGGGCCCCATTCTAAAACATGTATCCATTTTTACGCTTAGCTTTGGAGCAGTATCATCGCCTTCCTCCTCCTATTCAAAGCAAGAAAATTGAGGCCACATGATGTTACTGAACTCTCCATGTCATATATCTAGTAAGTGAAGAAGTGGGGTTTCTAACTCAGATCTGATTCCAATATCCATGCTCCTAACCATCACGCCACACTGTCTGGCTACAGTAAATATGAGCCCTGTACTATTAGTGTGAAAACGAAGCCACCAGCTCATTGCCTGGTCCCCACACTCTCAGCTTCCTAGCCACTCCCTTGGCCACTGGAGGACATGAAGATGCTCTTTCAGCAGCAAAATCTCAGGAACTGCCAGATCCCTTCTGTTCCCTGTCTCCCCTCTCCCCTACCTCCTACAACCAGGTGAGCCAGGGCAGGGTGTTGGGAAGGGAGCCAGGATTCCTCCAGTGCTGAGTTTTAATGTATGTTCTTTTGTAAACAAGAACAATCATTTGTGAACAGGCCCAGATGCAAACAGTCCCCAAATCAGGAATTCCAGCTCAGAGGCGCAGAATAATACAGCTTTGGGGAAGATTTAATAATAGTAAAATTAAAATTGTAACCGAAGCATAATGAAGAATGTGGTACAAACAGGCACTGCGAAGGAAAAAAAAAAAAACCCTACACAGATTAGCCCCTATGGAATAGTGATTGGTTGAGAGCAACAGTAAACAATGCACAGAAATGCAACTTAATTATCTCGCAATTCTTAACATTCTACCAAAGCCACATGGAAAGCTTTGATGTTGGCAGAAGCGGCAGCGGCAGCTCCTCTGTCTCCCCTGCTCCTGAAGGAAGATCATTACTAAGAAATTTGCAACGACTCCAGCAGCTGAGCCAGAGAAAAGCTGCGGGGGTTTATCTGCTGAGAAACCAGGAAGTGGCCAGCCGCCTAGGAAGAAAGCATCTCTCCAGGGCTACCAAGTCAGGGGATTGGTGGACAAAAAGGGAGTTCTGAGGATTGGGGCACGAGGATCAGGATGCTGGAAGCAGAGGCTCAGGTGACAACCAATCTTCAGAGCTAAGTGGGTAGACCTCCTTGGGGAGCTTGGGGTTCATCAGCCCCAGGACTGGCTTAGGGAGCACAGGGTACTTTCTGGATGGAATCCGGCCTGCTCCCTTCTCCCCCTCCCCTCCCAACACACAGTGAGTACCCTCCCGTTAAGAATGTCTTTGTTATTCTTGGGTTTGTCCCTGAGGTGACCAGCCAGGGAGATCCAGAGGAAGAAGGACTCTTCATTCTGAGTCAAAAGTCTCTTTTAAGGTCGCTTCTGATGGATGTCTGTAGAGATGGATTTGGGGGACTCCAACATCCAGAAATCCAGCCTCAAGTGTCCAAGGCCTGGCTTCCTCTCTCCTGAACTTGCCTAAGAACATGGCACCCCAGCCCCTAATCCATTTGCTTCCTCTTTGGAGTCTCCCTTTACTTGTTTGTGAATGGTGATTCCTAGAAATAGGTGATCTCAACTGTTTGACTGGTCAGTTGGTTAAGTACAGCCCTGCCTAGAGACAAGGGGGTGGGCAAGATGACCTTTTGTGGTCCCAGGTGTAAGAAACCAAAACCGTGGTCTATGAAGTCTCTATCTAGGTTTGCTTGGATTTTTGCCTTTGTACCACCCACTCATGGGCTCCCCTGACGGCTGGACGCGGGGTCACATAAGTCCAAAGGAAGTCTTTGATCCCAAGACAAAATAATCCAGATGAACAGGTGTCCAGGCTACCTAGGGGCCTGGGGAGAAAGAAGAGGTAGCGTTTCCCTGCCCAGGAGATGGGGATGCTGTGTTCCCCAGTGGTTGCTATTGCCCTGGAATGAAATATTTTCGGTGGTTTCTGAAGACTGGAGGCTTCACTCCTATCATTCTGGAAATCAGTGCCTGGGTAGGCTAAGTTCCCCAGTTCACAGATTGGGGAATCCAAGTTGTAAAGGAGGGAGGCCACTGAGACCTCCAAGGAGGGGTCTCGACTGGATGCATTATCCACTGCTGGGGGCTGGGGTTGGGCAGGGGAGGCAATCTCAGCACTGACACATTTATTTGGGATGCTGAGCTTAGAGACTCTGGTACGTTCGAGCGGTGCAGAGACTCACCAAAACCCTGCCTCCTTCAGCAGGGCAGTTTCCAGAAGTGAACAAAACCTCCCCTGAGTTCCCACCCCCACCTTCATCAGTCCCTAACCCACCATCCTGGTTAATCCATAGTCTACCACCCTGAACATGACTTCCATAACCCTCATCTCTTTCTGAAAATATCTGCTTTATGTAAGGTTCATTGCCCACCCCTCTTTGCCCACTAAAATATAAACTCCTTCAGGGGAGGGTGTGTGTCACTATGGTTCAGCAATGCGGCAAGCCCTCCAGAATAGGCGTTGGGTGAATGAAAGAATAAAATGCCTGGGGCCACCCTCACCCCCCTCTCTCAGTCTCACCTTGGGGGTGGCCAAGTCTCCCCTAAACACCTGGTCCCAAGATATAAGTGAGGCTGGAGCTTGGCCCATGAGGGGCTATGGGACAAAGGAAATGGTCCTAGAGTCTGGAAACATAATGTAAACACATGTAGAGTGCTCACGGGGTAGGAACCAGGCATGACTCTAAGTCTGCAGCATGGATTAGCTCATTTTCATCATCACAACATGGGTTTTGATACTGCCAAGTTCACTAACTGACCGCATGACCTTGGGATGGTTACTTCCTCTCCCAGCTTTGTTTTCTAAGTCATCTATAAACTGGAGAAGAGGGGGCACTACTCCGGAATACCTGCTAGAACTGTTAATCATGAGAAGACGAAGGCTGTGTATTCACTGTTCTAGCCTCAACATCTAGCACAACGCCTGGCATGGGGAAGGTCCTCAATACCTGTTTATGAAACAAACAAGATAATGTTCTGCCCAGCTCCCTTCTAGGATCCTAATTGCCCATTGTTCTGCTGCAGGCAGGTCAGGTTCTCATTTCCCTTGGGTTCAGGAGGCCTTGTCTATTGTATCCAAAAGCCCCAGGGGACCTTAGACTTGGAATTCACCTAGATCTGTGTCCTTAATCAAAGTAAGGCAGGGACACCCCATGCAGCTCTGGAGCTAGAGGCAGAGAGAGCTAGCTAGGGCAGGCAGAGGATTACCCAACTTGGACCAGAGGTCATATCACAGAGGGATCATGATCCCACACAACCACAGGGCACAGATACTCAGATGAGCCTGCAAGTTAGACAGGGCAGAGCTGATGGATCTCTTCCTCTTACAGATGCAGAGACCGAGGCTCAGAAGAGGAAGTCATTCTGTCATGACCCATGGCTGCCTCCCTTTTCTTCCCTAGCTGCCTTTGCTGCCCTCTGACCCAAGCCCTTTTGGTCCAGGAGGGAGCTGCGGCAGAGGTGGCCGCTGACCTCTGCCAAGGACAGAATCTCTCAGCACCCCACCAGCGCCTTGGAGGAACAGCAGTCGGAGCAAGATTTGGGGAGATGGAAAACTGTCGGTGACATCTTGCACTTGAGTATTTAAACACAAGTTTTATTCTTTGAAAAAGCAGTGCGGTAATTGTCCTGGTGCTAAATTTTTGCAGATGTCAGACGCGGCCACCTCCTCACTTCAGTCGTCTAATAGCCCAAGTGGTTGCTGCCTTTGTTTGTTTGTCTCCTTGGGGTGTGCTCTCTTCAGTCCCTGGAGCCCCAGGAAGCCTGGTGTTACATAAGCACTTCATCAGAATAAACATCTAGCTAAACGCCCATTTCTTTCAGTCCCCCCCCCCCCACTGCCCTGGAGGAACGCTTGCCTCAAGCCCCACAGTTTCCCAGGGTGCACAGAGAGATTTTTCCTTCCTGACAGCTGCCCCCTTATTACCAGGGGTCGCCCAGAGGAGTCAAGCCCAAATTGGAGCACCTGTGGGCATCTCCTTTCTTTTGTAATGGACAGGGGACAGGGGATGGCCTTTACTCAGACCCCAGGCTCCCTCTTAAGCATCCTGGCATCTCCAATGGCAGCTATTTATTCCTAGAAAACCTACTGTGGGCCAGGCCCTGTGCTGGGTACCAAGATTATAAATAGGAGTGAGCCTCGATCCCTTCCTAGGGTAAACGCGAAGTAGAGCTGAGGTGGCAGACGTGTGAGGAAAAAAACTACAGATCAGCAGCTATAATTGAGAAATGTATGTATTCCGGGATCCAGGAGGAAGGAAGTTCTGGCTCTGCCCAGGAGTCAGTGACATTTGCACGGGCTCTGAAGGACATGCAGGTGTGAATGAAGGAATGAATGAAAGAGCTAGGATCCATAAACTGCAAAAAGTAATGCAAAACAGAAGGCGTGAAAAGCGGTAGGGAAAACAGCATGCGGAGGGATTGAACTAAGCCACTTCTGGCACTCAGCTACCCTCACACCAGCTCTGGTCTGGCCAGACTCCCTTCTTCTTTGACTCCCAGAGGGAAACTAGAGGCCGGGGGGAGTCCTCGTAGGCTGCTGTCTTCATATCTTTTCGAACTCCATTCCCTCCTCTTTAGAATAGAGCCAACAATAATAGCTACCCCACAGAGTTGTTGCAAGGACTAAATGAGATACTATGTACATGTACGTAGCGGGCCTTGATAAACAGAAGAATCATTATTACTACGTTTGTTACTATTTCCACTACTGTTGCTGGCAAGCTTCCAGGGACCTAAAAAAAAAAAAATGCCTCCGAGGCACAAAAAAACACTTCTGGATATATTTGATTCTCCACATGGTAAAAGATTATTCTTCACTTCCAACCCAAACGTATCAGGAAGGGCCTTCCTACTTTTTCTTGATGATGAAATGAAAAGCTTTTCGGAAGAGGCAGCCTTTTATCACGGGAGCTTGCTTGGGCAGTCCTCAAAGGCCGCATATAGGTTATGTTGCCTGGGACAGGAGCCAGAGCCAATGGGTGACCCACTTAGTTCAAAGCTTGGCTTATACAGGTGCATTCAAGAGCTCTACGGATGCAACTGTGTAGGACCCTTAAAGGAATGAGCTGACACCCACATGCAACCCCCAGACCCTGCTGGTGAAGGTGCGGGCAGTGGGGAGTCCACAGCACCCACTGGGATTTGGGCCTGGCAGTCCCACATCCTGGGGAATTATGCAGACATCCCATGAGGTACACTGTCCTATCCTGGTTTTCAGGACCCCACCACACACTGTTGACCTGTTGACCAAATGCCCAAGCCAGAAAATGGCATCTCATCCTGGAGGCAGCCTGTCCCTCACCAGCCCCCACCCCGATTTCAAGCCTATCAGATCTCCACTGTAACACCTCACAAATGTATAGAGTGTTCTTCTCCATCACTACGTCTTTCAGGCAGGGTACCATCGTCTCTTGCAACACTTTCCTAAAAGGTCTCCTGGCCTCCCTCTCCGCCCACCTTCCTCCAATCCACTCCACACCCCGAAGCAGGAGCGATCTTTCCAAGACACAGATCTGGCCAAATCAATCCCCTGCTTCAAACTCTTCTGTGTGCCACCCATCCCCTGGAAGGCCCTCGAATGCCCCGTGGTCTCCGGCCCCGGCTCTCGCCACAGCCTCCGTCCCACACCATGTTCCTGTCAGATGGGGTATCTTGCACTTCTCCCCTCCGGGGCAGCCTTCCCAAGCTGCTGATGTTCCCTCAGCTTCGAGTACTTCCAGCCACTCCCTTGTTTCTTGGCTCACCTCTCACCCTTCAAGTATCAACCCAGACAGCCCCTCTCTACAGGAACCTTCCTCGACCGTGCAAGATTTTGGTAGGTGCCCTCCTTGGGGCTCTCAGAATGGTCCGCCCTTGCCTGACGACAGCCCTAGAAGTGCTGCTTACCTGTCATCTGTCTCTACTCTGTCACCGTGCACTAAGCTCCGAAAGGGCATATTCCCTTCCTGAACAATCCCTGAACATGGTGGGCCATAAACATTAGTTGAATGAAAGACAAACAAATAAATGAACACACAACAAACTGAATGAAAGAAAGAAAGAATGAAGGAAGGAAGGAATGAACAAATGAATGAACGAATGACTTAGGACACATAAAATGAAAAAAAATCCCATGATAGGAGGTTATCCCCACCGTGGAAGCCGAGCACATACCACGGGAGGCAGAGACGCAGGATGGAGGCGGGAAGAGGTTCGGGGGGGGGGGGGGCTGGTCCAGCAGGCGAGGAGCAAGAGAAGAAGGTAAGGGCCGTGCGGAAAGGCAGGAAGGACATCTGAAGAAACTGTCCCTTTCCATCCTGCTCCCAAACCCCACACCCTCTCTGCGCAAATCTCAGCTACCTGAGAACAGAGAGTTTTGAAACGCCGACATGGACACTTCCACTATTTCATAAACTTTCCTTAAATTAAAATCAGGCAACGCACACATATACACATATACCCCACAGACATCCTCGTCGCTGAAAAGTTGCTCCCTATAAAATAAAAGAAGCTGTTTAAATGTCTTCCTTGCAAGCTAGCCCCACAGAGCTGGAGCTGAGAATACATTAGCCTTTAATGAAGTGAGACTCTCATCTTCCAGGAGACACCTCATTTAGCGCAATTGTTTCAGAGCCATTACAGAAAGACAATTACAAGGAAGCGGGGAGAGTAATTGGAAATGCTGGCAGGAGTTGGGCGAAATGATAATAAATAAAAATATTCAACCTAATAAGCTTCCAGGAGGGGGTGGGATGAAGAAAATCAACATAATTAGAACTGAACCTTAGCAAGGAAAAACAGACAGCAGGGTGGCAAGTGCTCAACTTGTACAGGAAGAGAGCAGAAGTCACATGTCGCCCAAGATGATTCCGGCCCACAGCCTGCTGGCCCCCTCTGGAAGCAGCTGGAGGGTGGAGGGGCTCCCGGAGCTGTTGGGGGGCTCGGGGTGTGCAGTTCCCGGTCACGGAAACCTGGGTGTGTGCAAGAGGCAGGCCCAGGCTGGTGCGGCCGGGGGTCCTCTGTGGGCAGAGAGGGGGATGAGGAAGGTCGGTAGCCGGGAGCACGGCCCGAGCCCTGACTCAGTGGCTGCCGGTCTCTAGTTCGGCCACCATGGGCAAGAGGTCCCCGCTTTCTGGGCCTTGCTTCTCTCATCTTGACTCCAGGGAGGCAAACACTAAGATCTGTAGGTGGTCTTCTTGTCTCTTGTGAAGGCTGTCTCCCTCTATAGGGGTGTCTTCCTCTCCTTATCTGATAGGCCCCCCTTCTTTGGTTCTGAAATTTCAACATGGGAACCTAGAAGTTAGGCTAAGGGAGTCAACCGAAGCATCATTTATGTGGAAGTTATTCCTGACCCCACTCTCTTCCCCCTCCTCCCCGGGACACTGGCCACACCTGCTTGCTGGGCCCTGGCCAAGCCTGTTGGTACCAGCACAGCTCCTAGAACACAAATGTGTTGATAGTTCTATCTCTGTCTCCCCCTAAAAGGCTGTGAGTGCTGTTGAGAGCATTTACAGAGGGGATGGTATGAGGCCGGGGACTCATTTCAAAATAATCCCAGTGAGCAGGGGAGTGCTGATTTACATTATGATTTCTTGTTTGGTTGTTTTTGAAAAAAGCAATGTAAGTGACTCGAGGTCAGGGACCTCAGATTTGGCAGCCAGTACTTAGCTCAGGAGCTGGTACACAGTAGGCACATACTTATTGTTTTGTAGCATAATGGGCTTCTAGTAAGTAAGTCAAATAAACTGACTGAGGATCGAAATGAAGTCAAATTTTAAAATTTTGGAAGATTCTCAGACAGTCTCAATCAATTCAAATAAAGATAATTCAAACCACACTTAATTTACTGAGAGCCTGGAATGTGCTGGCAATGTGCCAGGCCTGCAGGGTCACAGGGGAACAGATTCCCCAGGTGACTTTCCCTAAGGAATTCACGAGATTCGGGTTGTAAAGCTTTAGGCATGAGGCCACACCAGGGGGCAGGCCATTTATTCAGAGACACTAGCAAATATGCATCAGTCTCACCTCCTGGACAGTGGGATAGTGACCTAGCTCCATGGTCCTCAAATAAGTTTACAATTCTACCAGTAAAAATTTTTTAGACACCTCAATGTGTATATATATATCAACCTGTGTGTGTGTGTATTAGACCTACTACCTGACCAATATATGATATGTCTTATAGAATGTATTCAGAAATGGAAATCTAAACAGGATGAGATAAAAAAAATACCAATAAATAAAGTTGAAATATATTCTTTTCTTATTCCAGTGACCTATCTTGCTTACTTTGTTTTGGAGATAGTATGGGTAGAGTACCAGTGTCCTGGGACTAGACAGGCCTGCCATATAGAAGTAATTGCATGGGTGCTTGGGGGTCTCGGTTGGTTAAGCATCCAATTCTTGATTTCTGCTCAGGTCATGATCTCAGGATCCAGGGTTGTGAGATCAAGTCCTGTCAGGCTCCACAGTGGGCGTGGAGCCTGCTTAAGATTTTCCCTCTCCCTCTGCCCCTCCTCCTCACCATCACTGCTCCCTGTTGCCTTGTGGGTACACACACACACTCTTTTTCTCTCTTTCTCTTAAGAAGGGGGGGGGAGTAATTCCAGTCTGCGCAGTATACCAAGCCGAATTTAACACCTGCTTTTCTCTTGCTGGTCATAGCATCCAGTTTCTAGTAACTGGTGAAGAATGTGCCTCTGGGTCCATTAGAACACTGGGACAGAAAAGCCAAAGCAGAGGATGTAAGCAGAGGCGCCTCCCTCTTGAGAGGAACTAGGAGTAGGTCCTATTCATTCATTCATTCATTCAACAATCACTTAACTATAAATTCAGAATGCGCCAGGTGAGGTGCCAGGTGGAGTGAAGGCTGCAGGGCAGAACCTTGTCCTGACTCAGTTTCATGGAAAAGGACGGATGCAAATATACTTGAGAAGCAAGTGGATGCTGGTCAGTGTCAGGAGATTCAGGCCACGTGCTCTGGGAGGGAGAAACTGCCTTCCCCTGAAGGGACTAAGCCTGGCGTGGAGGTGGCATGGGACTAGGGATTGAGAGCAGGGTTTGGCCACGCAGAGACAGAGAAGAAAGATTCTTCAAGAAAAGGAAATGTGTGACAAAGACACAGGGCAGTAAACTAGGGGGGTCATTCTGCTTTGCCTAGCCTCCCTTACACCTGGAGATCCCATATCTTGAGGCCGGTGAGAGAGAGAGAATGCTTACTAGAATGGCAAATAAAAGGGACAGCACCCTGCTCTCAGACCCCAGAGCCTGGAAGCGAGAGAGTGAGGTCTGCTGCCAGCCTCCCATCGGACACGTCACTGGTCTGCCCAACAAAAGAAGCATTTATGGACTGCCCAAGGCTAATGGGAGAGAAAGCTGGTCTAGTAACGGGCATTCTTTTCCATTAGGGATGAACAGAGCTTGAGCCGCCTGCAGGCAAGGCAGAGCAGGTGATTCCTAGGGCCCGTGCTTGTCCTGGGGCACTACGCTCTGGACTCAACACCTGGAGAGCAAGGCATCTCTAGGAAAGACGTAACTAGGATACAGTGTAATAAAGAGTCACAGAAAGGTGCCCAGGGTGCACTGGGAGCTTAAGAATGATCAACCCTAGCCAGGATGCGGTGGCATACTCATCACCAAGAGACTGAGTTCTAACCAGATAAAGGACGGGGATGGAGAGCATTCTAGGCAAGAAGAACCTCACGTGTAGAAGCAGAGAAGCACAAGAGTACAGACACTCAGCGTCCTGCTGGTAGAGGCGGGATGGTCATAGAATCCAGCCAATCCAAAGAAAGCAGGAACCCTTGGGGTCCTGGGGGAGACAAGAAGCCTTGGGAGTCCCTCTTAGGCGGGCCCTGGTCTGCCTAGAGCTGGGTACCATACACAGTCGGTGCTTAATAAATGTATGTAGATGGTAAATTGTCATCTCTAGGAAGTAAGGGCTGGGATAAGCAATTCATTCTTATAAAGCCCCAGGCAGGGCCACATGCTGAGATGCATTTGTTAAAGTCTTTTGATGAGATCGGGGAGGGAAGAGAAGAGAAGAGGGAGGAGGAGGAGCTGGGATGGGGGCTGCCTGTCAATATCCTTACAGAACCCTCCCCACCCAACCCCACCCCCACCCTTTTACATCCGGGAGCAGGGGCACAGGGTCTCAGAGGAGAAAGCAGACAGGGGCCATGGAAAAGAAAGGAAAACTAGCAATAATGCCCTAAGTCCCAAAGCAGGGTCAAGCATGCCTGTGATTCCTTTAATTTTCCCAACGACCCTGTAAGATGGGATTTTTATTACTCTGTAACAGTTAGGCAAACTAAGGCTAAGGTTAAACATGGTTGGTGGAGGAAGTGGGAGCTTGAATCTGCTGGATACCATTCTTCCAGATGCTTCCACGACCACAGAGTGGGTAGGGCAAGGAGAAGACAGAGATGGACACAGGGTGGTCATTTGCAGCCCTAGGTCCGGGGTCTCCTCCTGCCTCCCCAGGTTCTGCTGGCCCCTGGATATCACTAGAAGTTGGTGAGAAACCACCCCCTTGGACCCAGGCTAAAGATGGCCAGAGGCCTCTAAGACCTGGAAGGCTCTCTGTTAAGGGCAGTTTGGAAGGACACCTAGTAGACACAGCCTCCCATCCCCTTCTCACTCTGGTTCCTTGCTCCAGCCTTGACTTACATTTTGCATCCAGAAAGCCAGCACCTGCCCTCTGAAATCCCAGGTACCTCCCCAGGCCTTGACACAGTTCCCCTCTCAGGAACTGGGAGCCCCAGGCTCCATCCATTCCAGCCTCTACCACCAAACCCTCAGTGGCCTTAGGCAAATGTAGCTCCTTCTGAGCCTCAGTTTCCCCTCTTAGTATTGAGGAACTCACCGATCCTCTAAGGTCCTTGAACAACCCATGTTCCACATTTCCTCCTGCCCCATCCCATAAAAGCTAGGAGTCCCTTCCCTCGGGTGAGTCAGCTGCAGTCCCATCACAGACCTCTGGGGACCTCAGGCGAGGCCATCCCATAACAGAGGGCTGGAAACCGGGAGTAGGCAGACTACCACCAGGGCCTCTGTACAGCCTGGCCAGGACGTACTGGCCACCAGGTTTGGGAAGGTGACCAGGTCCCTGATTCAGAGCCAATCCCGGCTACCTCGTCTGAGAGAGCTATCTGCGGGCAGCGGGAAGCACAGCCATTGGGCTCGGGTGGTCGTGAGTTCACTGCTCCTTTCTGGCTGCGGAACAATCGTGTGCTGCATCTCCTCTCTGTTTATGCCCAGCTCTCTGACTTGTTCTCTTCTGAGAGTACTTGTCTCAGGGGGTTGGTGGGAGGGTTACAACAGATAATGCATGAGAAACACCGAGGGCAGTGTCTGTCACACTGCAGAAACTATTCTTCTTCAGTGACCCCTACATTAGTATGACAGCAGGACTCCCAAAGCACTTGACAGTCATGGGAATCACGTGGTGTGAGGAAGAGAGCTGCCACCCACACTCAGCCAGTCACCAAGGCTGAGCAGTTTCATGATGAAAAAACCCCCCTTCCAGTAGGAAAGCCCACCCCCCAGGGAGAGACCCAGGTGGGTCACTTGAATGTGATACACTTTTTTTTTTTTAATTGGGTTTGAAGTGATAAAACAGCAGCAGTGAACTCCTCCTGCCTCTGCAGGTACTTGGGCCCAGGTGAGGATCAGGGGCATTAATTAAACTCACTCAACCTCCCCCACAAGACCGGTGGTCCCGCGTCCCCAAAGCTGCTCTCTGTGTGGTCTCCTGCACCAGAAAGTGGCTCTTCCTCAAGTCCAAGGCTGGAAAAGGATCTGTCTTGTGAACCAACCCCATAAGCACCCTAAGACCCCCCCCCAGATGCCCACCCCAACCTACCCTAATTTGGTCCTAAGTATTCCTAAGGTGCATTCCAATTTCCCGCTGTAATAAATGGCACAGAATGCAAATGGAGGTGGATGTGGGACACAGATGTTTGCACTAATTTAATTGAGGGAACACCTTGGATTAAACACTTTGCAAAACACTCACAAATAGGTTCAGTGCATTCGGTAATGAAAAACCTCCCAGCCCCCTGGCATTTTGCTGCGGATGCCTGGGGCTCCAGGAGCTCGGCTGGGAGTGGGAGGGTGTGGGGGAGAAGCCCAGAGCAGGGTGGAGACAGGATGCCTCCAAAAGCGGGGAGAGAGGCGAAGGAGCCCGTTCCTAGGAGGGCTTCCAACAGATTTTCCACCAGCTGGGGCAGACTCCACCAAGAGAAAGAATCTGGAAGGGCTGAGCAGGGAGGTAGGCAGCACCTGCCTCCCCGCGTGGGTAAGCGCTCACCTATAGGGGTCAGCAACAGGCAGGTGCCTCCCTGTCCTAAGGACTCAGCTCCAACCTGGACACCTCACTGCTCAGCTGGCTGATGACCAGTCACCCACCCCTAGAGGTACCCAGGCCCAGTAACTCCATGGAAGATCAGCCTATTTCATCTTTTGAGCATGAGGGTGGGTGGAAAATATCTCTTAGAAACTGGAGTTTATTTGCAAGGCAGTGCTCATCTCTCTGAAGCTTCTTCCTTGCCTTCCCCAACGATTAGGGGACTTTGAAAGCTCAAACCCTGCATATCTATCAAGTTCCAATCCTTCCCTTCACTTTTCACCATCCACCCGCTCACCTACTTAGCTCTGAGGCTACAGAGAAGAGTGAGGCTCGTCTGCCCTGGAGGTTCATGCTGTGGCCAGGGAGGCAGACAGACGTGCACAGTCCTAGGGATACTGTGATAAATGCCCTCAGGGAGGCCTACTTGGTAACCTGGGAGCCCAGGGACAGAGCCGAGGCTTGGCAGGAGAGGGTCAAAAGAGAATGGAGAAAAGCGGAAAAGAATTCCTGGCAGAGGGAACAACATTTGCAAAGATAACGAAGCACATAAGTCTAGGCAATTGCAGAGACTCAGGAGAGACTTGCCACGCGGGTCCACTTGGGGCATGCGTGGCACGAGTGAAGATGGGTCATTTTCACCAGTCCCCTCCTCCTCCTCCAGCCCCTGATAGTTCTCATAGTTGGGCAAACCTAGCAACAGTTCCTATAATGATTGCTCTGTAAGTCTCAGAGTTCAAATCAGGCCAGGATGATTTTATATTCCTGAAAACAGAATCCCTAATTTTCAGACACAATGATCACTTCAAGTATAATAACCATTATAATAATAACCTCTTATACTTGTGTAGTGCTTCATAGTTTATAAACCACTTTCACATATCTCTTATAATCCTCTATCAACAGCCCTTTGAGAAAGATAGAATAGGTAGTTTCAGTATTCTAGCTTTCTGGATGAGAAAATTAATCCCAAGGTCTCAGCTACGTAAATAACAGTACTAGAGTTCAAACTCAGGTCTATGTGACACCAAGGTGCATGCTTTTTCACTCATTCAATCATTCAGTCATTCAGCCATTCAGTGTATCATGGAGCATTGGTTGAGCACCTATTATGTACCAAGAAACACTTCAGACTCAGAGCGTGGATAGCATGGTGGGAATATTAAGATGAATAAAAGCCTAGATGCAGAGACAGCACACTAAGAGGAAAACAGCAGGTCAAAAAGCAAAAAGCAAAGCACTAAAACCCAGGAACTAAGAAAACCACAAAGTCACTCTTTACAAACATTGCCTCACTCATATACACACACTCTGCAGCCTGCACTCACACATGTAACATGCACATGTGATAACACACCTGAAGATAGGAGCCATATCTTCTGAGCTGCCCCATGCTCCCCAGCACAGAATGGAGACTCCTCCACACTTGACATCCCCACCACTAGCTGGGCAACAGTTCAGACCCAGCAGCTGGAGGCCACCCTGTGGGGCTGAGTTTCGCCCCCTCCCACAGCACATATAAGATTCCAGCACTGTATGAGCCCTAGTGTTATGGCAGCAAAGGTGTGATACACTTCTAGGCTGGCTGGTTGGCTGGCTGGCTGGCTGGCTGGCTGATGGACTGATGAGTGGATGGATGGATGGATGGGTGGATAGGTAGGTGAATGTATGGATGGACAGATGGATGGATGGGTAGATGGATGGATGGTGGATATATGGATGGGTGGATGGTAGATGGACGGGTAGATGGATGGTGGGTGGATGGATGCATGGATGGATGGTGGATGATGCATAGGTGGATGGCTGGGTGGATGGTAGATGGATGAATGGATGGTGGATGGATGGATGGATGGATGGATGGATGGATGGATGGATGGACGGATGGAGGGTGGATGGATGGATGGTGGATGAATGGGTGAATGGATGGATGGGTAGATGGATGGTGGATGGATGGTGGATAGATGGATGGGAGGGGGAGTGACACTGGGAAGCATAGAAGCTTTCACTTAGCTAGAGGTAGATCCTGTTGGGGCCCTGCCAGTGGGCCCAATTACAGCTAAACACTGCTTTGCTTTCTGATGAGGACAAATGAACCTCAGTTCCCTCTGTAAAAACAATACCCACCTCACAGGACCTATGTGAGAATATGTGATGGGAGATGCTGACACATGAGGTGTGTGACGCACCCTACAGGTTAGTGCCTTCACAGCCAGGAAGTAAAGGTAATGGATGGGGAAGTAACTCTGTAGAGACTCAACAGAAATCAGTCTCCTGACTTCCACCACCATCATCCAGCCTCGGGCTTTAAGGACTTACCAGACAATGCCTCTCCATCACTCCACCCTCTTCTCCCAGGTTCATTCTTTCTTTTTCTCATTTGACCAATCTTGTAGGGTGCCTATTATGACCAGGCCTGGTTCTAGGTACTGGGATTAGGAGAAGAATATGATTTGGTCCTTAACTTGGACAGACAGACAAAAAACTGTGTTTGAAGTCCTGGGATGACAAGGAGGACACAGAACTGTTTCATAAAAGACAGGGAAGCTCTGGGAGGAGGTAGTCATAGAGGAGCTATGTGAGCTGGGTATTGCTAGAGGAACAGGGGTTACCAGGTCAAGAAGATTCCAGACAGAGGACATAGCATGTGCAAAGTCTCTAAGGTGTGAAGTTATATGGAGTATCTGGGGGCAACTGAGCACCTGAGTATATTTGGGGTATCAGCAGTAGGAATGTGCCCTTGTGTCTGAGTGTCTACAAATCAAAGGGAGGAGAAAACAGTGTGTGTGTGTGTGTGGGGGGGTATGTTAGGAGATGAAATTGGAAAAGTAGACAGGGTTGAGCCCAGAAGCCCATGGCCAGTCAGGCCAAGGAGACCATAGACAGTAAAGCCCCACTGGGGTGGTGGGGCACGAATAGGGCTGGTCAGATGCAACAGGATTAATTAGGTTCCCTCTAATCAGGCACAGTGCTAGGCTCCTCCATATAGGAGGCTATCTTTGGCTGAGTCTGATGATAAATAAATTTGATGAGGTATTTTCCTCTTTGATTCAGACAATTATCTCTAGAGAAATGGCCAATTTGGGAGCAATTTTTCCTCTCTGAAGAGCCAGACTGGCTGGCTAAGAGCAAAAGCGAGGGGAGGGTTCCCCCATGGCCACCCCCCACCACCACCACCACCCACAGCCAGGGCTGCTGGGAGCCATGTTTGAAAATCCTTTAGAATGTCCTGGGGATTCAGGAAGAACTTGAGAAGGAATAATGGTGGAGGTCACAGAAGCCAGAAAGGAAGAAAAAAATGGAGGAAAACCCTCAGGCCAGACAAAGATTTACGAGTCTGCATTTATAGTAAACAGGACAGAAAGGCAAGGTGGGTGGTGGCCGCCAACTTATCCTTCTCAAGCCCTCAAACCTTCTCCAGTCCTGCTCACCACAGGCAAGGTTCTCCCTCCCCTGCTTTCTCTTCTCTCCCTGTCCCCCCATCCTTCTCAGCTCCTCTCCAGAAAGGTTTATGGAGAAGACTCCAAATAGCCCCCTCTCCTGCAGGCATAGTCACACCAACTGAAAGGAGATTTAATTAGCAAAATCTCGTTAGGCAAACGAAATTATCCGTAAGACAATACTCCTCTGGACAGGGGGTATGATTAAACAAAGCCATTAATTGAGAGAGTCGCTTTGGCAGCTCCCGGGATGCATTCATCTCTGGGCAGGCTCCACTTTGCCTCCTTGGGCCAGAAGAACAGACTCTGCATCCTCCCCGCTGGCCCCACCCGCTCCTACTTCATCTCCGCTCTTGCAGAGCCCCTCCAGTTGGGGCTGCAGACCTCGGCATCTCATCAGCGGCCCCGCTGCCACCAGATTCCTGCTAAAGTGCCTTGATTGCATAATGTCTATTTGCATAATGTAAATTGCAATCTCCTAGCTCGGGAGGCAGGAATCACAGAACAGCCATTATTTTTTACCACTCCACAAAAATTCTACATTTAGAAAGCAGATTTGCAGCTCAGAAAGCCGTATAAATCTGAATCCGCCAGAAATGCCATTAAATCACACCAATTAGGCCGGACCGACGAAGAGCCCCTGTCACTGTTCTCTGCACACTCAAGGACTCCCTGCCCAGATGGAGGCCAGGAGAAACTGGCGGCTATGGCGGCGGTGCTGAGAGCCGGAGCTGCAAGAGGCAGGGAATTCTGTCTTATAAACCCTAACACCCCCCACCCACCACCACAGGTGCCCATCAAGACCTGGAGGGGATAGGATGAGAGGCGGATGGAAAGCATTTGAGCTTTTTCTGAAAGAAGACTACCTCCATGTCAACCTCAGCCCCTACTTTCTAATCGATTAAGTTCTTCTTTCCAGCTTATTTCTTAACTCAGACAAAGGACCCTGTATGCAAAGCATCCCATGATGGGAACCCAGACTACCCCCTCAAGCAGTAACAACTGTCCTGCTGACAGCAAGACCCCACGTGACTGACCCCAAGACAATGATGGACCTGACCTTCACTGCCCACCTGCGCGTACCACGGACCTTTGTCCCACATGTTCCTTATATAAACCTGGATGTATTTTCAGCACTTTGGAGAGGGTCTTTGTGACGTGAGCCCACTGTCTTCCCCGTCTCCCTGAAATAAATCCCTTTCTTGTTTCCCACCTCTCCTCTCTGCCCATGGATTTCGTCAGCGGCGAGTGGCCAAACCGGGTCCGTTTGGGAACCCCTAGAGCCAGCTGCTCTCCCACTCCTGCACCCCAGCTACACATCGTAAGCTCACCTGACTGATTTTGGTGGGGAGGCATACTATCTGTGCATAGACTTTCTATTCATGCAGCAGGAGAGCACATTATCAGGAAGAAGTCCACACCCTTAGCAGAAGGAGTGGGAACATCTAAGGAGTTTTGCACAGGGGCAAAACATCCATGCCTTCACACTTCTTCTGTGACTTTTCCTTTCTTCTCTTCTCCCAAGTCCCTTCCAGCCAAGTGTGAGAAACCATAAGGGAAATCCTGCTCAGACTGGGCTGGGCTGAATGCTTTTAAAAACTGTTTTCTAGGGGCCACTGGGGAGAGAGAGGTGAGTCACCAGGTGCCTGGAAAGGGGCATTCTCTCTGACAATGACGCAAGATCCCAGCTTCCCCTCAGCCAACCATCCACCTGGTTACTCTTTTGCCTCTTTACTGCTCATTCAATATTCATTTGTCAAAGGGCAAGATGCTAATGTGTATTATTAAAATATCAATAGTTTATGAGTGAACTTTAATGGAGGGTACAGTTAAAGGAAAGATTCTTGACCATCCCTTGTCAGGAGCAATGCAGAGAAACAATCTTTTCCAACTCCACTTTTTATTTATTTCCTGGGTGGACGAATGACTGAACCATTTTGAGTAGCTATTGTGTGCCAAGAATGGCTACAGTGCTCTCATATGCCAGCTTCCCTTTGGTCCCCACAGCGGTCCTGGGAAAGACGTACAGTCCCGTCTGTATCCTGCAGACCAAGCAGATGGGCCAGGATCATGAAGATGCTAAGTCGGAACACAAACTCTTGCTGTTGGATTTCAAACCCTAACTCACCCCCCCCCCAAGTTGGAGCCTTGAAAATACACATGAGCTTTACATTTTTATCTGTTCCTTCATTTGTCCACATTTAACATTAGTTTCCTGACCTAAGTTTCCAAATCCCGGCACCGTTTTATCAAAACCAAGCCCATCTACCCTTCTCCTTCCTTCCTGGCATTAGCCATTCTCCCATCTCAGCCCCCTCGGGAACATGAATTGGCTCCATCTCCACTCTTTTGTAGCTTGAGTTTTGTTTCTACTCTCTTAAGTCACAAAAGGCATTTAGGCACTCGGATTCTCTTCCAAAACTTAACCACATCTGGGTCAGGAAAATGACAAAGGAAAGGGGGCCTAGTCCTTTAATGGGCAGGTTCTAGTGTGTGGCAGAAGGGCAGGAAGGAGAGGAGAGGATGTGGGGTCAGATAGGAAGGGCTGCCCAGACTTCCCCAGTCCCCAACACAGCCCCAGTTGCCTCTTAGGTCCTGATCCTTGGCCCAAACCACCCTCAGTTTGGGAGGCCATTGAGCTGGGGCTGTCGGGATCCCTGGACGAGAATGAAGGCTCTAGGTTCGAGGAATCCTTGACCACAGGTCTAAGTGTCCCTCTAGACCTGACACTTCAAGCCATGTACTGCCAACCAGAGTGACTTTTGCTGAAATGGACTATCAAATGGAAGCTTCCACCAATAGCAGGACCTCTGAACACCAGCATGTCTTGGGGAGTCCCACTTTGGAGGGGAGTCCCGCCTGGCCTCTGAGGGGTTGGGAAGGACTTTAAACCCAGACATTCTGTGAGAAATTGATTTTCAAAGACAGGGTTTCTTTAACCTGTCTTTGGAAATAGATGAGGCCATACTTTGTCAGACTTCCCAAATTACAAGGTGTGGTAGATTGTGCTCTCCAGAGATGGTTGTAACAACAGGTATCCCATCCCTGTGCTCCTCTTTTAATGTTCTGTCGATATCCCTCCTTGGTGAGTCACAGTGGGAGGGATGTCTATATTCCCTTCCTGAAAGTGAGGTCAGCTTTGTAACTGCTCCAGTCAAGAGAACGTGGTGGAAGAGACAGTACCTGCCCTCGGTGATACGGCTCCCGCCCGGCTCTTGTCCTCTTTCCGGGTGCTCCTCCTTGGTGTCCAGCCACCACACTTTGGAGAAGCCCAAGCCACAGGGAGTGCTCACATGGGCCTGCCTGACAGCCCTGGCTAACGTCTCAGCCAACAGCTCTTGTCAGCGCCCCCAATTATAAGTGAATGAGCCTTCAGATGATTCCAGCACCTGGCTTTTCACTTGCCTCAGCTGAGGTCCCAGCCCCAGGGGAGCAGAGACAAGACATCCCTCTGGTACCCTGTTTGAATTCCCGACTCACAGAACACGCACATGGTAAATGTTGTGAAGACGCTAAGTTCTGGGGTGGCTTGTCACACAGCTGTATGAACTGGGACACCTCTGGGATTCAATCCAATGTTTGCAGTTTCCTTCTTAAATCCAGCCTTCCCGGGTCTCACTCTGAGACTTCAGACTATGCCTCCTCAACTGGCCCCAGCCTCCCTGAACCTGCCCCCTCTCCTCTTTTCTCTCCAAAACACAGGAGCCTTATGCCTGAGGCGGCCATGGCAAACACTCCCTTGAAAAGATCATTTTTGAATCTTCCCATCTCAGAATCCCGGGACCCAGAGAAACCTGCTCTTCCTTGTTTCTCAGCGCAGGTCCAAGAAGGCGTCCCCGTGAAGGAGCTTTCCCTGGGTGTGTGTGGCCCAGCGCGAGGCACCAGGTGCCCGCGGAGGCAGGGAGGGAATGCGCAGGCCTCTCTCCCCACACTCTCCACTCTCACTAAGGGTCACGCTCAGCTTGCTTCTTGCTACTTGACTTGACTTATGAGGTCCCTTTAACCTCCTGCGCGAGGAGACCTGATTCTCACGAAGGTCTTTCCACTGTGGCTCCCTCAGTCCCCCGGCCGCATCTCCTAGGTAGGCTTTCCCGGAACAGGAGGGAGGGAGGCACCCTTCGCTGGCCCACCCTGTCACCTCCCCCACACACACCCCGGCTGGGCCCCTCAGAGCCTGGGCTGCGGAGGAGCCCCGGGAGCTGCAGCCCGTCAATCACAGAGGCGACCAGCACTGAATCGCAGGCCATTAGGCGGGAGGGCCGGCGCCCTGCTCACTCACCGGGCAGCCATCGGCAGGATGTTAGACGATCGCATGGCGACCATTCTTATGATTTATTCAAATACTCATTACAGTCAATCTATTTTTACACAGAGGTGAAGATGTGCGCTGATAACAGTTAATCATTTATAATTCCACGGACTGGTTGGAAGCCAATGTTCTATCAGAGGCGCGGCGGCTGCCCAGCCTCCGGAGCCCCCGGAAGCAGGGTGGGAAGCTACATAGCCCAGGACAACCCAATCTTACAGCCGACATCTGCTGAGCAGAGACCAGGTGGAGGGTGCCGTAGGGGTAGGAAGGCATGGGAATCCCAGACTGCCATCCAGGAGCTCACAGCCTCACTGGGGGGCGCGCAGGAAGGTGCGGGCCAGAGGGGCGCTCGGCGTGTGAGTGTGATAGAACTTGGGGAGAGGGAGAGAGCACACTTGTAGTTGGAGACGGGACTAGGGCTGGGTTCCTGCAGGTGGGGAGGCTTTCCCCACGTGGGAGAGCCCAAATGGCACATAAAGCGGACGGTAGAGCCATAACAGTGCCAGTGGAAGGGGGAGCCACCGACAGTGTCTCCCTTTCCCTCCCTCACGGCCCCCTAGAAATAATCCAAGGTGTAAAAGCAAGTCCAGGCTCTGAAGGCGCCCACTTGCTCCGCTCACTGCCTCCCCAGCTTAACCCACAGATGAGATGGCTGGGGTCGGCCTCGAAAATGCAAGAGCTTCCCTCTCCGACACTCATGACATGTCAGGGCCACCTTAATGCACAATCACTAAAGTCTAATTAAGTAGGATGTCACATTACCTAATCTAATTAGAAGTCCACTGTATTTTACATTTTGACTAGCTCATTATTGAGTATCGTTCTTGCACAATGCATGGCTGTTAAAGATCAGGTTCAGGGCTGGTCCTCAACCCATAACCAAGTACAGTTACTCACAGTTCACAGCCCCTTTTCTGGTGAGCGGCATGGAGGACAGAAAGCCTTAGAATCCTGCACTGGACTTCACCTGTGAATAAAAGAAAACTGTTTTTATACATGGTATGACTCCACTGGGAGTGAGAGCCAAAGTGGGGCTGAGGGGTAACCTCATCGTGGGTGAGGACTCTGTTTCCACAGTGCTGAGTGGTAACGTTTCTGATCAAGGGACTCTGGGTACAAGACAATTATTGGTTAGGACAGCTAACCAGGACGGAGAGAGGAGATGGCTCCCTCCTTACCTGCTTGGTGCCTCAATTTCCTATGAGTTTCATCCCCTACCGTATAGGAATCCCGCAGAAAAACAGGCTCATGGCTGTTGAGAGCCCTGAGCTGACCAAAGCAATAATCATTTACTGATGCCTCCCATCTGCTAGAGGACCCCATGCAGAGGGACAGAGCTGTGCAGCTCCCATGAGAGCTTGCAACCTACATGGGGAAGGCTGCAAAACATTGGCAAACCACAAAGCCAGGGCTGTTGTTCACAGCAGGGTTATGGAAGGTCCTGATGGAGGAGAGAATTTTCAAGGAAAGGTGAAGAGTCCAGTTGGCATGGAAGGAAAAGAAGGTACATGGAGAAGCCTGATGAGGGGAAGGCAAGAAAGATCAACAATATGACTGCTTCTAATTCTCTTTCTGGAAGAAAGCAACAACAACAACAAGAAAATCCCAGCACTGGCACCTGGGTGGCTCAGTCGTTAAGTGTCTGCCTTCAGCTCAGGTCATGATCCCAGAGTTCCAGCACTGAGGCCTACATTGGGCTCCAGGTTCAGCGGGGAGTCTGCTTCTCCCTCTGCCCTTCACCCTGCTTGCGCGCTCTCTCCATCTCTCTCTTTCTCTCAAATATATAAAATCTTGGGGCGCCTGGGTGGCTCAGTCGGTTAAGCGACTGCCTTCGGCTCAGGTCATGATCCCGGAGACCCAGGATCGAGCCCCGCATCGGGCTCCCTGCTCGGCGGGAAGCCTGCTTCTCCCTCTCTCACTCCCCTTGCTTGTGTTCCCTCTCTCACTGTGTTTCTGTCAAATAGGTAAATAAATAAATAAATCTTTAAAAAAATAAAAAATAATAAAAATAATAAAAATAAATAAATAAATAAAATCTTGAAAAAGAAAAAGAAAAAGAAAAACCCAGCACATGCTTATCAGGTGTCTGCTTCATGGTCAACACTGGCTAGGCGCAGCAGGAATAAAATCCATGGGTGGGTCCCGGTACAAGTGTTGCCATGATGTCATTAGGGAAATAAGAGTACCCACATAGAACACCATCAGAGAAGATAATACAATATGCACAGTAGTGCTGAATTGCGTGGTAGGGACTCTAATTCTCTCTGCACAGAGAAAGGAAGTTGGCGAGAGCTGAGGCACTCAAGGAAGTATTCAGGAGGAGGGAGAACCTGACTGAGACCAGACAGGCAAGATTTGGCTGGTAGAGGGAGTGAGAGGGCATTCCAAGAAAGGGAGCGATCTCAAGCAGGGATGAGACCCTGCGGCAATGCAGAAGCTGGTCTTCCTGAGCGAGGCGGAGGAGGGACCAACACTGAATAAGCCAGATGGGGCCAGAGCATCTAGGACTCTGAGTGAGAGGCCACGCTTGGGCCAGGAGCTGGTAGAGCCACTTAGTTTTTCAACGAGGAAATGACACGAAGAAGAGAAGGCCTTTCACCTGCCCCAGATCCTTTAAGATCTTCCTTTTAATCAAAACAGAGAGGCTTCTTGGAAGAAGAAGAATTTCAGATAGAAAATTCAGGCATGGGGTGTAGTGTGATGTGTGGAAAGAAAATTTCCCTTTTGTTCATGATGATGTCCACCAAGCTGGGGCATTTTCACTGGGGCTGTCTACTAACATCTACACTACGGAGGTCAATGGTTCAAGGAGGTACCTCTGAGATAAGTGCAGACCACTAGACAACAAGTCCTTGAAGTCAGGACCGCATCTCCTGCACCCGTGCCCCAGAACCTATCAGAGTGCCCAGGGTGTATTTGGTTCTCAGTATACGTCTGTTGAAATGTTCAATGGTGGACTCTGTTCGTTCCAAACAGAATCCACAACCAGCAGCTCAGAGCCAGCCATGGGTTGGCAATGGTCGGCAGTGGGCTCCAACTTAAGAGTCTTGCAAGCGACTGACACACTGCTACTGTGTATACATGAACTCAGTGTAAGAAGTCTCTGGATTGAATTGCATGCAGCGGTACTTTTCCCCTGCCCTCTGGGATTGTCTGTTGAGCCGCCAGCATCTGAGAAGAAGATATGGCAGACTTGCCTTTGGCACATGCTGCGAGACTGGGAAGGACAGCCGCTCCTGGAGAGAGGGATTCAAGGGTGTTATAAAGCTTTAACAAGCTGCGAGAATGAGCCAAAACGAAACAGTCCCTTTTTGCCTCTACCAGTTTCTGCACAATAAGATCGTGACAGCCATCAAAGAAATAATTTTGAAAATAAAGAAATACAGCCCACAATCCCATCATCTCTCTAAACCACCAAATTACCATATCCTATGTCCGCATGCAAATCCATTTTAATTTTTTATAGGATTGTAGAAAAAGGTTTGACAAGAATATATACACCAAATCCCACTCTTATATTCAAAGGTCAATGCAAAAACACCGGATAGGGTAACCTGGTTTAAAAAAATAAAAGAAAAGATGCAGGTGATTAGAATTCAATACAAGCTCGGGATGAACCCAGAGTGTGGGATGAACCCAGAGTGTGGTGTTGCTACCAAACAAATTAAATGTGATCCTACGTTGCATTAATAGCCACACAATGTCCAACCGAGGGATGAACAGTCCCCTCACTTTGGACTTATCAATCCATATTAGTTTAAGATGCAGTTCTGACATTATATCCTAATAACTTTGTCAGAGAAGAGGAGAGGCGAGCAAAGATGTCCAGTAGCTTAAAGTACAAGCTCTGGCATCAGACTGCCCAGTTTTCTGTCCTGACTCCACCACGTACTAGTGGCGCGACTGTGGGCAGGTTACGTAACTTCTCTGTGCCTCAGTGTTCCATCTGAAAATCGGGCTGATGAGGGGGCTAGCTCTGAGGTTCGAGTGAGGATTGAACGATTCTGTAAACTGCAAAGCGCTTAAAACCATGGCTCACACAAAATCAGCACTCAATGTTAGCTCCTTGTTGTCATTTTGTTGCTATTTTCATTACTGAGAGGCTGTGCCGTAGAAGATATGAGAGAAGAAACTAGACTTGTGGCTTCGTTTGTCTGTCTTCAAGATTGCCCACATCCTTCTCTTCATCTTCATGGTGGCCCTCAAAATATTTAAAGCAACTCTATGAGAGGGGCTGTGTTACTCTAGACAGTAGCATTAGGACTAATTGCTAGATGTAAGAGGAAGTCAACTTTCAGTTCAATATAAGAGAGAAGTCTCTAGCAGTGAGAACCATGCAAAAACAGGTAGGCTTCCTCAGGAGGTAGTGAGCTCCCCAACACTGCAAGGAGAATCCGCACCGGGTGAGAAGCTGCCTCAAGGCATGGTCTCCCAGACATGGCTTCACCCATCCTTGAAATGTTAAAAAAAAAAAACAAACATCAGGAGACCGGTAGAGTTGACAAAATTATATACTGAAAAAACCTTAATCCTGTCTTTGTTCACCATCGTTTCATGAAGTAATTCAACTCCTCAAAGGAAGGAGAGCAACAAGAACCATTCTTTGAATTGAATAAATAAAGCAGCGTGGAAAGCATCCCCTCTCTCCCTCTCTTTCTGTCTCTATCTCTTTGTCTGCTCTTCTTTCTCTCTCTTTCCCTCTCTCTCCCTCACACACACAGAGACATAGGTGAACATACAACCTCTCCACACTGGCCTTATTTTTCACTCATGACCACGCACCTGAGGGAAGGTCTACATAACCTGGTGCTGACCCATGGACGCACGCTGGGGAACCACCTATGTGCTGTGTATGTTAGGGCTTTCCGAAGCCAGCAGCTGGTGGGCCTGGCAGGCAAGCTATCATGCCAAAAACCTCACACCAGCAGCCGTGCCATCCCGGAACCAGAACTGAAACTCAGGCTTGAAAATAAAATGGAGCTATAAATGAAATTGACCATTCACATTTATTAATACTAGGAAACTGGAGAAATGATGAATGAGGGAGGAGTTGTTGAATGCTCGTGTTTGCCGGGAACGATGCGAGAGAGGGAGAGAACAAAGCTTCCTATAGGAGGCAGCACGTGCTCCAGGAGAGCTGAGTGGCACCAGGGAGCATGCCTAGGTCAGTGGGGAGGGTGGAGAGAGATGAGCTTGTGGCTTAGCGAGGACATGAGTTTAATAGAGAGAGCACCTCCAACAGAGGGGTATCAACAAGACACGGGTTCATGCCCTCCTCACTCTGTCATTGATGTGCACTCTTGGACAAGGAACTTTAACCCACCCATGCCTCAGTTTCCCCAGAGGTGAAATGATGGGGTTAGACTACTAGATAATCCTTAAGCCAAAATTCCATCTGACGCCTACATACCTCAGAGGTTACTCAGACTTACCCGCCAGGGAGGGCTCTAAGTCTTGTGCTAAGGTAGCTCAGTATCTCACCCTGGTTAAGAGTAAAGATGTGGGAGTCAGAGAATTCTGGGTTCAAATCTGGGTCCATCATTTACTGAAACTTAATCTATACAAATCTCAATTTCCTCATCTTTAGAAGGAGGGTAATAGTAGCATCTTTAAAAGAGATGACACGTCTAGAGCATTTTGTGCAGTGCCTGGAACGTATTAATAATAAGAAGGATAAATGAGGGCTATTGTTTTTAAGTGTTAAGAATTAAGGCCTGGCAGCAGCTGAATGGAAAAGGAGAAAGAGGCAAAGCAAGAAGGTTGAGGACTTCTGCATTCATCCCACTGCCCATGAAAGTGTTTCTGACCTTGTCCCCGCCACACCCTTGGGATGAGGACAAACTATGAAACCCATTCTTGGACATCAGGAGTCTCTCAGGATGCTCCTCTTCTCTGAAAACCCCTCCAAGGTCATATGAGAAAAATTGCAGAGAAAGACAAAACATGAATAGACCATTCCGAAAGGAAACCCCTGAAGGACCACCCATCCATCCAGACGGTGTGTCCTGGGTCTCCCCACCTCATTGCCGAGTCTCCTCTCTGTTCCCCTTGTGCTCCCCTCATCACCTGACAAAAGCTTGTGGCCGCTGACATTTGCTGAATGAGGCTGGCAGATAGAGCCTGGTGGGCCCTACCTGCCAGGCTCTAAATTACACGATAACTAGGTAGCTGAATACTGATAAAATGGCCTGGCACTATACTCGACTCTGAGATGCATCCCACCCCGCCGTTCCTGACGCCCCGCAAGAACTGAGGCTCACTGCACACCTGTCTTCAGCTCCCGAAGGGCCACACACTGTCCTAGTCACCCAGTTACAGAGGAACTGGAAAAGGCCCTGCAGTCACCGTTCCCCAGGCCCTGCCAGGGCCCGAGCCTCTAATCTTGGGGCTGTGCCTGTAAGCACACGTATGTGTATAAAACCCTGTAAGCGACGTTGGCCCTGGTGGGCTCATCCTAGCCTTTGCTATGTGGCAGAAGAAACTAGAGGTGCCGGCGATCTGTGTACATGGGGTGGGAGTGAGGTATGGGCTCCCAGGGCCGCAGGGCCCTTTTGTAGGGCAAACTGCCAGGGAACAGAGGCCCCGCTTACAGGGTGACCTCCCGGCCCTGTGGCCATCCTCTGAGGTGTGACTACCCCGAGACCCACCACAACTTGATGATTCTCTGTCAGGAACATCACTGCTCTTCGTTGCTCGGCATTGTCAGTGATTTACCTCAGGCTTTCTCTCTCTTCCTGGCGGCATCGGTCTCCTGGCCTCTAGCCTCGCCCCTTTTTGCCCATCTACCACCTCCTCAGCAGAGGATCTTTCTGGAACACAAATTTGACCATGTCCACTCCTCCTTAAAAACCTTCAACGACTCCTCGTTGTCTGATAGAGGTTGCCAACTGGCTGTCCCTGTCTGGCATTTTTATAAATTCTTTTTTTTTTGGTTCTTTTTTTTTTTAAGATTTTATTCATTTATTTGACAAAGAGAGAGTGCAAGTAGGCACAGTGGCAGGCAGAGGGAGAGGGAGAAGTAGGTTTCCCATCGAGGAGGGAACCCGATGCAGGACTTGATCCCAGGACCCTTGGATTTTGACCTGAGCTGAAAGCAGATGCTTAACCAACGAGCCACCCAGATGCCCCACGGCATTTTTATAAATTCTGCCAACATCTAAAAAGTGGGAGATTTCACATTTTAATGATCCATATTTCTCACCTTTCTCCAAAGACTGGCTCACCTAACAATGCCAGCCCTGTGTGTCCACGTGCTAATCAGCGGATGAAGCCAAGGGTCAGCCACGCTTTTGAATCACACACAGGCCCCCCTGTCTACCCTGAGAGAAGGTGAGCGTCACCCCGGAAGTCTCTCCCATCACAGGGCCAGACACCCAGAGGTTACTCTGCGTGCCGAAGTTTCGGGTTCAAGGTGACAGCACGGGGGTGGGTGGCTCATTATGTTCTTGCTGTGCTGTACCAGCCGGCGGGTAGAGGATGGGATTCAGGAAATACCAGTACCACCAGGCAGGCCCGCTTCGTGTCTTTCCCTCTCACCTGGGAACTCTGCTCCCAGCCTGGAGAGAGCTGGCAAAGGTCTTAGGGCAATTTCCCTGGAACGCCAAAGGCTACGGGGCAGGTGCTGAAGAAGCCCCACCCCCTGGGCCCAGCCTCTCCCCAGCCCAACTCAGGGGTGGCTGTACCCCCTCCCTTTATTTCCATCCCACTGTTCCTATCAAAGCCCTAACAGCACATATTTTGTTAATTGTACAAACCTAATGGGGGAATGCATTGGCAAAAAAGGGTAATGGCCATCAGACCAGCAATAAAACAAAATTAATGGCCCATAGGAAGAAATCATGTCCACTTAATCCCGGCTCTGAAACTCTAATAGAATAATGGAATACCAACGGAGGGTTTTTTCTCTCTATGCAGATTGCTTACACCATGTTAATCACTTGCAAAGCAGGCCACATACCACTCCGGCTCACATGACCCTCCAGGGAAAGTAGCAGACCAGAAACATTTAGTGCAAGGCTCATTACTGACATGCCCCACCGCAGCAACCCCTTCCCCCTCCCTCCTTCCCGCAGGTGACTCTGGGACAGCCAGTATGGGGTGTCATTGAGAGCCACGAGGTGTGGCGGGCCGGAAAGCCAGACACATGATACCTAATAATAGCAAACATTTATTGAGTGCTTACTATGTGCCAGACTCTGCGCTAGCTAAGTGCCTCCTACATACCCTAGTCCTCTACCTCGTTTTCATCCTCCGTAGCCGCACAGTCCAGCACGGTAGCTGCTGGTCACGTGTAGCCTTTTTTAAAAATGCAAACCCTCATTAATTAAAATTACAGAAAATTTAAAATTCAGGCTTCAGCCTCACCAGCCGCATCTCAAGTGCTCGACATGTATCAGTGGCTATTGTACTGGAAGGTTGAGAGAGATGACATCTCCATCATAGAAAGTTGTATCAGACAGCGCTGCTCGAGAACACTGAGGCCATTTTATCTTGCTCATTTAACAGATTCAGAAGTCAAGGCGCAGGGAAGGGAGGCAAGCAGCCCAAGGTCATGCCGTTGGAATATAGAGGCACAGGGCTCGAACCCAGGTCTGCCTCAGTCTGGCTCCAGAGTCCCTAGCCAACCCACTAGGAACCAGTAGTCAAGGCGACAGGATGCCTTCCTGAGGGAAATTAGCAGTAGAAAGGCTCTTCTGTCCTGTCTTCAGCACCCACCCACTCCCCACCACCCCAGAGAGCAGACACACCCCAGGGCTTCACTTGGGAGCCAGCTCTGTGGGTGTCTCAAACTACAAAGGTCATCTGGAGAGGCAGAGGGCTTTACACCTCATCCAGCCCAACCTCCTTCAATTTATGAATGAAGAAACCAACACCCAGAAAAGGGAAGTGCCTTGCCCGAGATCAAACAGCTCGTTAGCAACAGAGTTAGAACTATAACCCAGGTTTCTTGACCGTCAGTCCTTGCTGGCCAAGGGAGAGGACACAGCATTGCCCAGCGCCACCTATGGCCACAGGTGAGAGAAGGAAGAGGTGTCCCTCTTGCCTTCGTAGAGAGTCCTGGGTCAGGTGAGAAGCCCTGGGATGAACCTGAGGGGTACTCGACTCTGAGGAAAAGCAGGAAGGGAAGAAGGGTGGGGAGGACAGTCAGTCAGGCCTAGAAAGTGCGATGCTTAAAAGCATGGCATTGGGTTGCTTTCCATCTTTTGGAAAAATAGTATACAGTGTCTAGTACCATTAAAAATACACATAGACTTTGGCCAGGCCGCTCTGATTTGGGAATGAATCCTCTGGGGGGGAAAGTACCAGTGCCCAGGATAATGTGGCAGCATCTATGGAGGGGGAAAAGTGAAAAACAACCGAGATGTCCACCAGTCGGGGACTGGGTGCATGATTCATGGTACCACCACACTCCGCATATGCGAAGCCATTAAAAGAATGCGTTAGAGTGCCATCTTTGGCCATGCGCGATGGCCATAATATTCAAGATGAGAAAAGTAAGTAGCAGAGGATGTGTGTGGAGTGGTTCCATTTTTATAGGAATAGAGAAAAGTCTAGAGTGAGTCGATGCCTTGGCGTGTGTTTGTGTGAGCGCGGAAACAGCGGGAAGGGGTGGCCGGCGTGGCCTCGCTGCTGCCCATGGGGCACCAGGAACCGGAGGGAGGGAGGTGCACCGTTTGTAGCGTATCTCTGCCTGGTCTCCGGTTGCAGTGAACACCGCCACTTTTGCCATTTGTGAAAAGAAACTTCATAAGAAAGAGAAAAATAATTGAAACAAGAAAGAAAAAGTTGTCAGACTCTAGACCTGCCTTACTTGTTAGCTTCCCAGCCGTGGCCGGTTCCTTAATCTCGCTCCATCTTGGGCTCCTTTCCTGGAGACTGATGATAACACTATCATGTCATGAAATGGTAGGGAACCTAGTCGGAAATGAATTTAAAGCCGCTCAATCACACGGGCCTTTCTCTCAGTGTTGAGGGGAAAATCTGCACCTCCAGGGCCCACTCTGAGGGCTGCCCAGAGCCCAGCCTCGCTCCCATTTCCCCTCACAGCCCCTGTTTCCTGCCATAGAACCATTTTAACGTGTCTCTGTGCCTACTGGGCCAGAAGAGCCTTGCAGATAGGAGTAGTACCTCGTTTATTCATTCATTCATTCAATCAATCATTCGTTTGAGTTAATAATAACTTAATAATTAGGGCGCCTGGGTGGTTCAGTCAGTTAAGTGTCGACTCTTGATTTTGGCCCTGGTCACGATCTCGGGGTCATGAGCCCCACATGAGGTACCCATTCAGTGGGAAGTCTTCTTGAGATTCTCCCTGGCCCTCTGTCCCTACTTCCCTCCTCTCTAAAATAAATACATAAATCTTAAAAAAAAAAAATAACTTAATAATTATGTCTTCAGCACATGTACGAGGCACTGAGCCTGACATCAAGGATATAACAATGAATGAAACAGAAAAGTCCCGGCTTCCGTGGAGCTCACATTCTAATGGAGCAAACAAACTACATATGCACATATATATGTAAGTCAAGTGGGGCTGGGCACTAAGAAGAAAAAGGCAGCTCCACAAGGGAGTAGAAGTGACTGGAGAGGGGCCAGGGCCTTTTAGGGAGAGAGGACAGGAAGGAGCCTCCAGCTCCCCGAGAAAGCGCCCTCTGAGGCCTGTGCCGCAACCCGGTGAGGCCAGCAGTTGTTCAACAGATGTTAGTTTAAGAATAAAATAAAAATAGACTTATGGAGCGGTGAATAATTAAGACACCCTAAACACAGGCCTCCACATCTGAGGATACACCCCAAAAAACTGAAAGCAGGGGCTCAGAGAGGTTTGCACACCCATACTCTCAGCTGCATTAGTCACAGGAGCCAAAAGGGGGGAGCAAGCCGAGTGTCCGTGGACGGATGGACGGATGGACGGATGAACAAAGCGTGGTCACTACATGTGACGAAGGGGCACTGAGCCTTTAAAAGGAAGGAAATTCTGACACACGGTACAATGTGGATACACGTGGAGGCTACCACACTAAGGGAAACGACCCAGTCACCACAGGACAAAGCCGGTATGACTCATGTCAGGGACTTCGAGAAGTCAGGCCGCCAGAGACTGAAAGTACAACGGCGGCTGCCGGGGGCCGGGAGGGGTGAGAGGTGGGGCGGTGATGATCTCACAGACACAGAGCTGCAGGTTTGCAAGATAAAAAGAGTTCCGGGGATGGGTGGTGATGAAGGTTGCCCAACACGCGAGCTGTACACCTACAAGACATAAAGACCGTCAATTTTATGTGAGATGTATTTTACCCCAATTTTAAAAAATACATGCCATCGCTAACGTCTCTCGATTTCTCTCAGAAAAGAAAAAAAAAGAGCCTAGTATGTTGAAGAGCAGGAACAGGAGCCGCTGAGAGCTGAAGTGAGGATAAGGGAGCACGGGGCCCACAAGAGAAAAGGGAACCCTGAGTCCCTGAAGGCTGGGGGGTGCGGGGAGAACACCGAGGGGGAGCGGCCGGGCAGAAAGGGAGAGGGGCTCCCAGGCCAGTCTGCCAAAGGGAAAGATGACCTTCCTGTGGAAACGTCTGAGCCGGGTGATTCCAGAACGCTGGTACTTGACAAATGAGACACAATTTAGGGTGAAAAAGAAAAGAAAACAAAAAAAATTTTTTTAACTGGTAGGAGGTAGCAGGTCACTGGTAGTGAGCTGGGCCATCTCTACTTCCAAAGGAAAGACAGTCACATGCACCCACTGCAGGAAATCTAAAGGGAAAGGGACTAGGAAGCCGAAAACAAGATGAGGGGGTCTAGGCCCTCCACCTGATGCAGCGATGAGCACCTTCGCATGCTGGAAAGTCAATTTTAGTCAGGGCCCAGGAGACAGGCTGTCTTGATGGCCCTTGGACCTTATGCGGCCTTTGACTTTCTCTGGACCTCAGTTTCTTTATCTATTGAACCAAGTGGCTGGATCAAGATAAGAGGAATCCCACAAACCCCTTGAGAATTTATCCAGAATGGTGTTTGTGTGTACATTTTTACCAAGATTTCAAGGCTGTCCATGTCCCTGGAGAGGTTAAGAACAGGCAGAAGGGATATTCATTCACTAGGCTCACATGAAGCTGGAAAATTCTAAGATTCCGAGAAAGCTTGAACTAGATGCCAGTAAATCTTTGGGCCTCAAATAAATCAAGATGTTTATTCTTGCTTTGCAGGCAGCACAGAGATATTGTAAAAATGAAGTGAAATAATTATATACTTTCAAAAGTTAAGATTATTTCTCTCATGCAAGTAAATATGATTGTGTTGCACGGAAAGTAAGAGTAGTTCTACTGCAATCAGAAAGAGCTCATGATCAAGGACATGATGAGCTACAGGTTGACCTTCTTTTGGGGAGAAATGAAGAGAGACCCCATTCCCCTGATGGAGGGGGGTCCAGGACCAGAAAGAAGAGTAAATGCAGTCTACCCAGGAGGTGCAGCCTAGGGCAGAACGAATGCATCTCTTTGTGACAACAAGCTCCTATTTTGCATCTGGCTTTACTTGGGAGGAAAATTGCAACTGTGTGCCTGAGAAAAGTGACAAGACTGAGGATACATCAAGGAAAAACAGCACAGGCAGAGGACAGTATCTGGTGACCAAGGAGAAAGACCCAGACTGGAAACCTATGGAATGACTAAGCCACCGTCCCTAAGGGCAGAGCGGACCTCAGCCACAATGGGGGATGCCTATCTTGGGGGAGCCGGGCCCACAGGCAGGGGGATTGCTGGTTGTCTGAACCCTGCACGGTTAGACCTGGCTAGAATCTTGGCGATCATCCTTTCTAACCTCCTGATTTCAAGTTTGCAGAAATGGACTGAGAGAAGGGGTGAAACTGATCCGAGGAAGTCCAGGACAGAAGGCCAGCCTATAACTACCTCTGTTCAATTTACAAAATGTGTTTTGAGTGTGTCAGACCCTTACCTAGGTTGGAGATCAGTAATGAACAACAAATCCAGCTCCCCGTCCTCAAGGAGTCCGAGTATAAAGGGATTATCCAGCTAAGTGTTATCCAGCACATATGTGGGGATGATGGGGGAGGGTCTCCCCTCTTCAGGCAGGTGCATCCAGGTAAGGACGACAAGGAAGTTCGGCCACTTCCCCTCAGAACCGTGCTAGAGGTGCTCTAAAGCTCTAAACGCCAAGCCAACAGCCATCTCCATCTCCAAGAAGGGTGCCCACCATGGCAGCCATTGCAAGGAGATTCTCTGAGCCTCCACCCCCCATGGGAAGAGAGCCACTCGCTCGAGCAGGCCAGCCACAGGCCCTGGAGAGGCGGCCTCTCCAAACAGCACTTCCATTCATTACTTCCTAACTCGCCTCGTGGGGGCTGGTCCTGAATATTGTTTCATAAATAACTTAATAGGGCCCCGGCTTGCTTAACTGAAGTTAGGCAGATGTGCACAGCGCAGGCTGATTAGGAGAGAATCTGGCTGTGCTGCGTGGTTCTGGGATTCTCTGCGGAGGGGTGGCTCAGTGGAGAAGGCAGCCACTCGGCTGGTGTCCCCACCTGGATCCCCCGATCACAGCGGGGTGCTGAAAGAGCATTTGTTTCCAATTGTTCTTAGCCACTAATTTGGCTCCAGGGTATAACACCAATCTGAGAACAAACCGAGTAGGAAAACTGTGCCTTTCCTAGAGAAGCCGCATATCTCCAGAAGCAGGGGGTGGGGGTGGGGGGTGCCTGAGTTCAGCCCACAGGCCGGAGCCGGGCTGGCCATTCCTGCTCCAGCCTGGAGCCACTGAGCTGTCGGGCCAATCGGGCGCGCCTCACCTGCTCATTGCTCCTCTGAGGTGCCTCCAGCAGAGGACACATTACTCTGATGGCAGGTAGATAAAATGGGATCCCTTGCTAGCAGTAACTACCCAGAACAATCTCCTGAGCAGCTGACTGTCTCCACCTGGCACCTACCAGGGAAAGAGCTGATGGGTGGCAGATGTGGGCAGAGGCAACTGTCCCCGCATGCAGAGGGGACCACGAAGGCCCCCATAGAGGTGGGACTTGCTCAGAGGGCCCTCTGTCGGGCGGCTGAAAGGTAGGCTGGGCCGCCCCACAAGAGAAGACAGAGAGTGCTCTGTCTCCAGCAGAGCAAAGAGCTAGCACCCTCCAGGGGTAAAAGGGAAGGCAGAGCTGGGGAGCAAGGGCATGGCAGGTGCTTCCTCAAGACTGATGTGCAAAATTCCCAGTAAACAAGAGGCCCCCTCTCATAATTAAATTGCCTGCTGGTAGCTGAAAATAACGGAAGCAGGGAACTTCGCCTGTGACCCTCTTGAAAGCAAAGTAGGAGATAAAATGCTTTTTACCAAGCCTATGGCTCTATCCACAACATCCCGGCAGACGGGCCACAGTTTCTGGGATAAAAATGCCTTCCTTACCAGCACGTGAGTAAGCTAGTCAGAAGCCTCATAAATCCAACATGTTATAAAAATACTGGAAAGAAAACCATTTTTAAAAATCTCTGAGCAGTTAAAGCAGAAGTCACAAAATCTTCCCACTAAAGTTTATGAACCTTCCTCGGAAGGGAACCTCCCAGACCGTCACTTAGAGCTGCTCCAGGCTCATTTTACACATGCCTCTTACAGGACCCGCTTTCTGGTATCTCAGGCCTCAGCTGCTAGAAGCAATGAAGAGGAGGCACATGCTGGGGATGGGGGGTCGAGCAAGGAGAGCATGAAGGGGCAGCCTTGTGAATCGCATATGAGGTTTGGTCAAATTTGGGATCATTTGCTTAGGAAAACAGGAGAGGACGTCCACTACTGATGTTTAAAACATCTTTGGAGCATTTTAAGAAGTAAGCCTTTTAGCTCTCTGGAAAATCCCAAATGAGCCTCCTTTGAGATACTTCCAAGCTTCCTGTAAGTTGTGTTGAGCTTGTGGGGAGCTGCCTGTGTTCATTCCTGTGTTCATGGCTCATTCAACTGCTCAATAGGCACGGACTTGTGTAGACCCAGGGGCATAAAGCAAGACGAAGGCAGGGACACTGCTGGATACAACACAGGCACATGCGCACACACGCACATCAGGAGCACTTGTTATACATTAGGTGCTCAATAGATGCACTCTGTACCAACGTTCGCAAAGGGGAGGGACAAGCCAGGCAGGTTGTCCTATGCCCCAATCCCTAGCTCCTCCGCACAGGAGAAGCTTTGTGGGGAGGGGCTGTAATAATTCAGGAGTCAATTCATCAAAACTTTAAACTGCTCCACCAATGTGGGGCTCGATCCTAGGACTCTGGGATCTTGACCTGAGCCCAAGGCAGATGCTTAACTACCCAGGTGCCCTGATTTCTTTTCTTTTCAGCAAAACACAAGGACAACCCAGAATCGGGCCTGAAAAAAGGTGGACCAGATTCTCCCACCCATCTCAGAGAGAGCTGTCACCCCACCGTGGGCTGGCTCGCCCCGTGACAAAATGAACAGTCTGGAGTCACTAGTGTCTGAAATGCTTCCAGCTCCAGAGTCGACAGGACCTTGGTTTTACTCGAGGATGGATCCATCCTGCCAGTCTGATTTCTCTTCTTTTCTTTTTAAAGATTTTATTTATTGATTTGACAGAGAGAAACAGAGCTAGAGAGGGAACACAAGCAGGGGGAGTGAGAGAGGGAAAAGCAGGCTTCCGGCGGAGCAGGGAGCCCGATGTGGGACTCGATCCTAGGACTCTGGGATCATGACCTGAGCCGAAGGCAGATGCTTAACTACCCAAGTGCCCCGATTTCTTTTCTTTTCACCAAACTTTGCAAGGCAGGATTTAGGTCTCTGCCCCAGTGTAGCCCAAGGAGATAGACAGCAAATGACCCTGCGATGTCTCCCGGCCCCTTGGCTGGTCTTATCATTTCGGGGACAGAAAGTCTTTATGAGACTCATAAGGGATGGTGGGGGAGGGGTTAGCATTCTGGCAATCTGTCCTGAAGAATTCAGGTTAATAATTTATATGTGCATTAAAAAAAACGCTTCTGAAACAAATTGCATACAAATTGTGTGACATTTGAAGGAAATTTGCCCATGTTGCTCAGTGAAGCGTAATAAATATATGCAGCCCATAATAATAAGTTACTTAAACTCAGGGCACTAAATGATTTATTAATTGTCTTCTAATCCTTTCCAGCTCCAACTGAAACCAAGAGTGTGGCCGTATTTCACATACTGGTTCATAATGCCTCCACCACCAGTGTGCGGCTGCCATTAGCTGTTCAGTACCTTTTTCATACGGGACCCCGCACTCTGCAGAGGGGGCTTTGCAGCAGGTCCCACAGCTAAAGGGACTGCTATTATCAGCAAATGGTCAGATGGACCCCAAACACATTCCATCCCGCTACACTTCTCACATGAATGTCCCATAAAGCATATCCATTTTGCCTCCAGCTCTCCGCCTCTGGGTGCCCCTTTCTCTGGGTTCCACGTGTCCTGCCACCATGGCACCCCTGGGTAGACATTAATCCTGGGAGAACAGGCCATTGTCTCCTGGGATGCCCCAGCACCGGGCTCACAGCCCTAGAGGCCACCCCAGCAGCAGATGGTGAGTCAAAGAGAATTAGAATGGAGACGGGAAATGGAACGCAGAGACCTGCCCTTCCTCTAGGACATACTGACCCAGTGGGGAATGTGGGATCTCTGTTGTCATGCCCCCTTATTGGGCCTCCTCCCTAGTGCTCCAGACATGGGCCTCTTCTCCCTGAAAGACTTCATGCTCAGGATGCTGCCTGGAGCCGCCTACAGACCCAAACCTCTGTTGGGATTCATACCCTGTGTCTGGAAGGAGGGAATACCAGCAAACAAGACGTCTGTAGCCAGAAATACTGCCTGTGGATGGATGGAGAAATAGGGTAAGGCAGGGTCCTAGGAATTGAGTGACTGCGTTCAGAAGTGAAATGACTCTCCAGGCTACCTTGCCTCCCTCAACATGCTTCTCTGCAGTCTTCCCATCTTCTAATGATGCCGTCTTCCACCAGTTACCCACAACTCGGGGGTCCCCTTGCATTCCGCCTCTGCCTTTTCTCTCACTCCTACACCCAACCAGGGGGATTTCATTCTTTAAAAAAACACCTCTCGGGGCACTTCAGTGGCTCAGTCAGTTAAGTGTTTGACTCTTTATTTCGGCTCCGGTCACGATCTTTGGGTCATAGGATCAAGCCCTGTGTTGGGCTCTCGCTTGAGAGTGGAGCCCGCCTGGGATTCTCCCTCTCCCTCTCCCTCTGTCCCTCTCTCTGCTTGCATGCCTGCATGTGCCCCCCCCCCAAAAATATGTATATTTCTCAAATCTATCATTTTTCCACTCCACTATCACTTCATAATTCACAGCTCAGGGATGCAAATTGGCAACTCTTCCCAGATGTTTCGTGGGATTTGCACAGTGCCCCTGGTTTTTCTTTTGTTTTTAAAAGTTAATATGTGGGGCACCTGCGTGGCTCAGTCAGTTATGCACCCATCTCTTGATTTCAGCTCAGGTCATAATCTCGGGGTCATGTAATCAAACCCCATGTCTGCCTGTATGCTCAGTGCAGTCTGCTTGGGATTCTCTCCCTCTCCTCTGCCCTATCCCCCACTCACATGTGTGCTCTCGCTCTCCTTTTAAAATAAATAAATAAAATCTTTCTAAAAGGTAGTATGTAAAATGGTTCAAAAATTTAAAAAATCGGGTGCCTGGGTGGCTCAGTCATTAAGCATCTGCTTTTGGCTCAGGTCATGATCCTGGGGTCCTGGGATCAAGCCCTGTATTGGGCTCCGTGCTCGGTAGGAAGCCTGCTTCTCCCTCTGCCCGCCTCTCTCCCTGCTTGTGTTCCCTCTCTCACTGTGTCTCTGTCAAATAAATAAATAAAATCTTTAAAAAAAAATTTAAAAGAGTATATGAAATGTCTCCCTCCCATTCCTGTTTCCCCCACTCATCCAAGCAAAGACAAATACAGATTCTTGCTATCCCCCACTTATCTGCACCTTGATGGATTTTTTTCTTTTTATACTTAGTATATTTTTGGAGACCTTTCCATATCAGTACAAAGACAGAGCCTTCATTGCTATTTTTATTTTTATTTTTATTTTTTCATTTTTTTAAAGTAAGCTCTATTCCCAGTGTGGAGCTTGAACTCCTGACTCCAAGATCAAGAGTCATATGAGCCAGCCAGGCACCCCTCTCCTTCCTCTTTTTAAATGTGTAGTATTCCATTATCAGAATATTCCATAATTTAACTAATTTAGCTAACCCCAACTGATGGACATTTGGGTTCTTTCCAAACTTTTGCTATTACAAATAGTGTTGCAAAGAATAAACTTTCATGGATGTTATTTCTCATATGTACAAGTATATCTTTAGGATCAATTTCCTAATATGAAATTGCTTGGGCAAAAGGCATAGGATAATTTTTTTTAAAGATTTTATTTATTTATTTGACAGAGAGAGCACAAGGAGGCGGAGAGGCAGACAGAGAGAGAGGAGGAAGCAGGCTCCCTGCCGAGCAGAGATCCGATGCGGGCCTCGATCCCAGGACCCTGAGATCATGACCTGAGCCGAAGGCAAAGGCCTTAACTCACTGAGCCATCTAGGCGCCCTCATAGAATAATTTTGATAGATATTGCCCAATTGCCCTCTAAAAGGGTTGTACTGATTTACACTATAAGACAGCCCATTCAGGGTGCCTGGGTGGCTCAGCTGGTTAAGCGACTGCCTTCGGCTCAGGTCATGATCCCAGAGTCCTAGGATCAAGCCCTGCAGTGGGCTCCCTGCTCTGTGGGAAGCCTGCTTCTTCCTCTCTCACTCCCCTTGCTTGTGTTCCCTCTCTAGCTGTGTTTCTCTCTGTCAAATAAATAAATAAAATCTTAAAAAAAATAAGACAGGTCATTCCCCTAGAACTTTGACAATAGAGCGAGATAATAAACTTTTTGGATTTTTGCCCATTTAAAAGGTGAATGAATAATGCTATCTCAGGACAGCATTAATTTGCATTTCTTTTCACATGTAAGACTGAACATCCTTTCATATGGTAAGAGCCATTTGTATTTTCTTTTTGTGAATAGTCTGTTCAAATTCTTTGTCCATTTTTCTCTATTGGGTTGTATTTTGTTGTTGATTTTTAGGAACTCTTTGTATATTAGGGAGAATAGCCATGTGATATGAGTTATAATTCCCCCCCCCAGTTATTTGTCTCTTGACTTTAAAATATTTTGTCCATGCCTTTTACAAATTTTAATTTGAATCCCAGCAGGCCTGCAACACTCACTGTCCCATTGGCCATGAACTCTGTCACTCCCTATAATTTTACAAATGATTTACTTTATTATTTTTGATTGCCTACATATTGGTGGGATGCATGGAACTACTACCATAGTATGACCCAGAGGAAAGCTCGTCTGAAAATAGAGGAAGGATGGTATCCGGAGGATGGCAGAGAAAGAATCTGAGTGCTTGTTGATGTCACTGAGCCACTGAATTTTTCCAACCTTAGAGCACTTTGGTTCTGGGCTTCATAATGAGTAAGAAAAAGAATTTCTTACTGTTTAAGCCACTTTGGGTTGGATTCGCTGCCACTGGCAGCCAAAGGCATTCTAACTGAAACATATATTGAACGCGCTTGTGAAAGTCTGGTCCCTTGCAGTCCATCCCCATTGGTGCTGAGGCCAAGTTCTAGAATATGAATCTGACACCACTACTCCGTTCCTTAGCTCCCCATCACCTGCAAAATATGATCCAAGAGTCTTAGTGCTCAGTCTGTCCCTGCCCACCCCTCCCTCCTTGCTCTTGCTGTCGCAGGCTTCCGTGTTGTGGCACTCTGTCCCCGCTCCCTGGAGGGCCCTTTGCCTCCTTCTCCTGTCTAGTTCCCGGGATGGTCTTTTCCACCATCACCTCCTCCATGCAAATTTTAGACCAAGTCCCCATCCCCACCATATCATTATGCACCATCTGGCACTTTTCCTCTGTAATTGCCTTAACCTCATTGTCTATACATCTTACATCCCTGAGCCCACACCCTGCTCACTTCTTTAGAGTTCCTTGAAGGCAGGAGCAATTTCTTGCTCATTCCTGCAGCCCCAACACCTCGCTTGAGACCCAGTGTGCGGTAGGTGTGCAACCAGTGTTTGCAAACCTGAATGGAGCTCCCCACACTCACCTCATGTGTTCCCAGCCCAAGTCCTCAGAACCAATGCCTTTCTACCCATGCCCATCTTTACAGAGAAGTTGGAAAAAATGTCCCATCCAAATGCACCTGCTCTAAGAAGGGAAGCCAGTGACCTATTAAATCACCAGATCCAATAGTGCCATTTGCCCAAGCATGGCCGCATGCCAGTGTCCCCGATGCTGTAGCAAATCGCCTACCGCAACAGAAAAGCCGGGCTTAGGAGCTGGGTTCCCAGTCACTTAACCAGCTGTGTGAACTCAGAGATATGACTTAAGCCCTTTGTGCCTCAGCCTTCTTATTTGGGTAATAGGGATGAGCAGGCTGTTGTAAGAGGGTAATTGTCAGTAAACGACAGTCACGTTATTTCCTCCCTTGGAACTGAATCAGTCCCAGATAAATGGGGCAAAGCCCCAAACCACTCCCCAGGGCAAGCCTCCTTTCTAGGTCAGACACCAATACTGCGGCCAGGCAGCAGAAATATACTGATGGGGACAACAGGGAAGGGAGGGAGCTGGCATCCTCTGGGCGCTTCCTGTGAACGGGCCGGTGCTACCTGGGACACACCTGTCACCGCGCACCTGCATCACCACACCTGTGTCACTGCACCTGCATCACCAGTCATTTTGCACGTGCCTCACAGCAGCCCCGTGCGGGAGTGTTTCCAGTCCTCTTCCAGAGAGGAGCAAAGTGAGGCTTGCTTATAGAGGTTAAACAACTCGCCCAGTGGGGCCAAGTCATGAACCCAGTTAAGTGGGGAAGTCAGGGTCTCCGCTCAGCTGTCTGGCTCTCACCCCTGAGTTCTCTTTACTGCCTCCTGTTACATTCAGACCACCTGGAGTGAAGCTGGCCGGACACACCCAGGACTTGTGTTCCTGCTGATAAAACTGAAGGAGGTGGCCAGGGAAGGGTAGGGGAAGGGGGAGGTCCAGGGGTGAATGAAAGGGGGGAAATGGGAGAGGGAAGGCAGAAGCGCTCATATCCCCAGCGTGGTTCTCTGTGTGTGTGTGCGTGTGTGCGTGTGTGTGTGTGTGTGTGTGAGCTGGTGTGCATGGCTGTGTGTGCATGTATGCACGTGCAGGTGACTGTGTCTATGCACATGCGTGGGACTGTGGGACTGTGTCACGTGTGTGTATGGCTCTATGAGCGTGTGTGTCTATGAATAGGTGCCTGCGTGCGTGTGACAAGTGCGTGGGGACCCATGCGTGTGTGAGAGGAGGAGAGGAGGACAGCCTGCACACACAGGCCTCCTACCTACATCCACAGCCACTCAGGCATCGGCCATGCCGAGCCTAAACATGCCCTGTGTGAACCCTGCATGCGGTCCGCAGTGGGAGATTTCACCTATTAACTGTTGCAGGCCATTCCAACCAGCCACGTGACATCAGTGTTCCTGGTGCTGTTCTTAGCCCATGACTGACCAGGCAAGGCTGCCCAAGGGACAGCAGAGGGGAGAAGGGAGGGAGGAGGTGTCTTTGCCAATTCAGTCGGCTTCCCTGGACAGACCTTCCCAAATCTGGACACATCCCGCCCCTCTGGTCAAAGAGAGAACTCTGGGGAGGCACTTCAGTGTGGCTCTCAGGTTTCAGAGACGTGCAGAGCATGGGAACACACACACACACACACACACACACACACATACACACACACACACACCTTCCCAGACCAGCAATCAACAGCATCGGCCTGGGCCTCTGGCTGGGGAAGGAGTGGGGAGGGGGCCTGCAGGAGGGGAAGCCGCCTTGGCTCCCAGCCAACCCTCCCAGGACCCCCTCAGCACCCACCCGGATTCACCCTCAGCCAGGAGTGCTCTGATTTCCTGTCCCTCTTCCCTCTCGTTCCATTTGGTGTGTCTATGGTTAAGAGGGACAGGGCCCACCGTGGGGTCCCAGAAGCCTATCAGGAACAGGCAGAATCGAAGCCACAGCTCAGCTCCCCGTCCCTGCCTAATCCTGGCTACCTGCCACTCCAAGGTCCTCTGAGCTCTGCCAGATGACAGCCCCCATAAAGGATTTTCTCCCAAAGCAGGACAAAAGAAGACTCTTAGGGAGTCAAAAAAAGAATCTTATGGGGCCTGGATCCAATACAAATTCTTACCCTTTCCCTGGACTCCAGGGAGAAAAAAACATATCCTTATACTTACTTAACATAAAAACATCTCAGCAGCTGGGGAAGCCCTCATTCTCTGCATTCCGTAAAACTTGTGAGCCCCCAGCGTCCCTGAACATAGCTAACTGATTCAAATTCGCAGCAAAGACTGGCTGGAAAGCCCCTTCTTTAACCATTCCCTTGTTTCTTTGCAAAACAAGATGTAGAAACCAAACAATTAAGCATGGTATGTGACTACCTAGGCCTGGGGAGAAAGAAAAAATACACACACACACACACACACACACACACACACGCACACACACACACGCATACGCACTGTATATTGTAATAATTATCCAACCTTCCTGTGGTCCTCTCATGCCATCAAAGATGCACCTCCATCCTCTGGTTTTCATGAATTACAAGGCACTGCAAAACAGAAGTTTGCATCCTGCTTTTCTAGTTGAAAGACCTTAGGCAAGTTATGTCCATTTTACAGCTGAGACAAGTGAGGCCCAGAGGGATCCAGGGTCCGGCCGAGTCACGGAACCGTATCACACACCGTGCAAGGTCCACCAAGGGTCTAGTGCATGGTCCACAGCTCTCTGCTCTGCCCCCTAGCTTTTCCTTTACTCATTCTGGCCTTGATTAGAAAACCAATCCTGTACTCACCCCCAAGCCCCGGCCTCCTGGTGGGAGAAAAACAGTTCCTAGTAGCAAGCTGATATTTGGACAATCTGAGAGCCTCCCAACTGCTCCGGAAGACACGGCCTTCCCCTTGCAGGACTTAGCAACGCTGCCAAAATGAGAGGAGAAAGCTTCCAACAAAAGTTTGTTTTCATGGAGATTTTATTTCCTTCGCTGCAGCTCTCCCACCACAGATTTCTCTTTGTTGGAACTTGCATTCAGAAGTCACCAGATACACAGCCCCTGACCCTTTGAGCCCTCCAGGGATCTCACGCCTTTATCTCCCCTCCCAGGCCTGCAGGCTGCCCGCTCCCTCCCAACCCTCCCTCCCCTGCTCAAAAGGCCCTTTGAGACACTCTGGAGCTCAGAGAGGGGGCTCTTGGAGTGGACAGGCTTCACCAGGATGAGCCCTCCACATCAAAGGGCGAGGGACAGGGGCCCTGAGTGCGTGTGTCCCCGTGTATGGGCAAGGGGATGACAATTCCTAACCACTTCCCCGAGTCCTCAGGTGGAAGTCCCGTTCCGCGATGGTTCCATGATGGTTCGGCTGTTAACGGGCCACCGTCCCCAAGGCTTGGCTCAGCTCGCACGGAGGCAGGGCCGGCCGAGGCAGGGCCAGCCCAGGCACAGCTCGGAAGGGGATAACATTTGTCTGAGATGGACAAGCCTTTCCTTTCTGCCCTTTTCAGGATCAGCTGCCCTCCCAGGTCCACAGTTTAGAGATTTTACTCTGGCTGTCTCTCTTACCAGGAAGAAAGGAGCTCATGACCCTAATCCATGCTTGATGGGCCACTGTCCCAGGTGTGTGCATTAGAGAAGGAGAGAGAGCGGGAGGGAGAACAAAGAAGAATCCAAAGAGAAAATGCTTCGCTCTGAGGGGAAAACTGCTGATGGTAGAATTATAGGCTCACGAGACAGAGGGGATTTGGAGACGGCAGCGAGGCGAGGCTCACTGGACATCAGGGTCAGGACAGAACTGGAGTTCGAGTCTCAGCCCTACAACTTGCTAACTTTCTGATCTTGGGCAACGTAATCTCTTTGGGCCTCATTTCCATCCTTGAGTTGGCACCATTGGCATTTCTCTTTGGGTTTCCACACAAATGGTTTGGGTTTTCCTCTACATACAGCATCTCACTCTTACCGTAAACTGTATGTAGCTAGACGGTAGGGTTTCTATGGTTCACATTTTTAAGGGTCTATGTGAACTTTTATCGTGAGGAGACAGTAAAGGCAACTGATGAAGCATTTTTCAAAGTGACCGCCTCATTTGTTTCACACCTTGTCTTATTCCCATTTAATAAATGAAGGAATTGCAAGTCGGGAATAGGAAGTCGCTTTTCCGAAGTCCCCCAACAGGTGAGCAAGAAAGGTAAGAGGAGGCCAAGGCGAGTCATGTCTAGCACAGGCACGTCCAAAGAAATGCCACTCCGAAGAGGGCAGAGAGGGGCGACAGGTGTGATGAAACTCGGGGCTTATACACAAAGAGAGGCCACGAAGCATGATAACTTTCTGAAGACGGGGAATTCTAAATAAATGGTTGGAGTATGGATTTGAAAGCCCAAAAGCTCGAAGACAGCTCAGAGGGACGCCTATGGGGCAGGATGGCAGAGAAAAGGGGACAATCTCACAGGATTTCTGTGGCAGCTCAGGAGTTCAGGGATAGCTGTCCTACTCCACATCTGACATGAAGACCTCCAGAAGGCAGCCCTGGGCCAGATCAGGCTGCGACCAGACGAGATTTATAGTAGAAATAGCTTCTCTAGAAGTCTACTTTCCAAGTCAAAGTGAGCACCGACGCCAGACCCTTAATGGCCCATCTGCCCACAAAGTGTGTGCCCAAGTTCTCCCACACACAGTAACGAACAGGGATTGGGGAGGAGTTAGGGAAGGGCATTGGTCCTGTCCTAACTAGAGCACCTACCAAGAAGCCCTTCGGCTTGAGACCTTGCTCCGAGGGTCATGTTTCCTCTCCATGCGTACCTCCCATTAGCCCGAGAATACAGAGTCAAGCTGTGACCTTCCTTCTCTCTCCCTTCTCTTGCCACCCTGTTCAATGGTGTGCCCTGGCGACACTAAGCACTCTGACAGGCCCTTTTCAAGCACCTTCCTGTCCTCTTGACTGCCATCGACCTGCCACGGCCAAATCAGGGGCCATCACACCTGCCCTCAAAGTCTGACTTCTGACATTTCATCCAGAGGATTCCAGGATCTCAAATTCATAATTACCAGCTCCAGAAAGAACACTATCCCTCTGCCTCCTCTGCACACACAAGACTGCCGACATGTTTCTGGACTGATCTCCTGCTAGAGCAGCTGCAAAGGAACTCTTGCAAAGGGAAGATGAGGAAACCCTAGTGAGTCCAGGGAAGTTGCTAGTCTATACTGTGAAGCAATTGCAGACAGTCTCCTTTTGTTTTCAAATGTGCTTAATCCACATGAAAGGGATTGTGAGGGCTGGAGCTCCTATAGGTAGAACTAATGGAGAAGAATAATGTTCATAAATTATTTAGCATGCAGTCCAAACAGAGGTGTTATTATTATTCTTTTTTCTTAAAGGAAAAGGCAATGCAAAGAAATAGAATCATGCAGGAAACCAAATACACTGGGACTTAGTCCCCAGTGTAGTGTCCCCAAGTGGAGTGAGGCAGCCCCTTTCATATCATTTTCAATGGCAATCTGACCCACAGTAACTGACTTTTCCAACGTGGGTCCCTCCCCCAGCCCGAAAGCTCAGACCAGAGAAGGGGTCAGCACTGCACCCCCACCTACCACTGCCGCCCTGCCCACAGACTCCATGTCTGACTCCACCCTGCAGCAGCTGGGCCTGAGCTGGGAGCTCCAGGAGGAGGGGAAGGCAGGCCCATGACTCCCAGGCGACATTTTTTTCAGGCCTCAGCTCAAATGTCACCTCTGCAGAGGACCCTCCCCTAGCCTAGCTACGCTGCACAATGATGCCTATATCCTGGCCCTTCTCTCCCATCTTTACCTGCTTTATTTTTCCTTCAGAACAATTAATACTACTTTGCATTATATTAGATAGATGTTTATTATGTGTGTCCTCTACCAGGATGTAAGCTTCATGAGGGCAGAAAATGTATGTTTTATTGTAAGTAGAATCTCCAACACCCGGAAAATTACTTACCACATACTGGGGACTCAATGAATATTTGTTGAATGCATGGATGGATGGATGGATGGATAAGTAAGTAAGTGAATAAAACAGTTCCTTTCCCCTCATCCAGGAAACATTCCAGATAGAGAAACCCTTGTCTACCCAAGTAGGAAGATGGCAGTCAAGAGTGAGGGGTCTATTGCTGATTTCTGATTCTGTCATTTTGAGCCAGAGTCAACTACTTCTGCTCATCAGCCTTATCTTCCCACCTGTAGAATGGGTACGACTCCAATGCCGGAACAATAGTGAGGGAGGAATCTGAGAGACCTAACATTTATTGATTTCTCTGACAAAGGCCTTATACCATACAAGGTGACTGATTGATGAACATTGCCTCATTTAATCCTCACATCTAATCCTGTGAGATTGAAAGTATTACCCCCATTTTAGAGAGCAGAAAACAGAGTCTCGGAAGTATAAGGTAATTCACCTAAACTTGCACACTTAGGAAGTAATAGAGAGGCGATTTCAATCCAAAGCCACATCCATGAAGCCACATCTTTGAGACAGAGTTTATTAGGGGAATCCTCCTGGAGGAAAATCCATGAGCTCTACACTTTTCCAGAAGTAGAAGAGGGGAGAGAAGTTAGGGTGACATCTCATTCCAGTTGCCCTGACCCTTTCCTGACTTCCATACAGAAGATCTGTATCACAGCAGACCCCTCAGTCCCAGGAGACCTGGAACAGTTGGTCACCTTCAGTGGGAGGCATCCACAGCTAGAGACCCTGAACACTCTGGCCCATGAGCAGGGGATTTCCTCAGAAAAAGTACAGGTTCCACTAGCAGTGGTGCGAGGGCCCTGCCGTGTCTGCCCCACATGGCTGCATGCCCCCCAACATGGCGCCTGCCCCTGATTTGCCTCACACAGGCTGGTGCCCACATTGGTACGAAGGGAGAGGCAGGACCCGTGAGGTGCCACGGCCTTCCTTTGGCCCTGAATGCACTTTGGCCTCAGAACAAGAACAGCGTAGGCTCCTTCCCTAAAGGACTGCAACCACCGGGACAAGATGACCTTCTGAAAGCATGGAGGGCAGATTCCTGGGATTCCAGTCAGGAAGGCTGGACAGGAAGAACAGAATGCAGGACTGCCAATAAGTGACCAAGAAGGAACATGGTGCCCATGGGAGGGCCCCTCCCAGATTCCCAGATCAAAGGCAGAGATTCAGATAGAAAGGTCAGCTCCGTAGGCTCTCTTTCTGTACATGAAGCCATCTCTCTCTTCTCCAGCCATCTGTGGCAGAGCCTCTCCCACTTGTCTGCATTCTCTTGTCTCCAGAGGGAAGACCCATCCAGGGTCCATCCTCCCAGCCCCCACCTCCACTAGCTTGCTTCATGTCCAGTGAGGGCCAACTTCCATCCTCAACCACCTTGACTCTGGGGATGGGCCAATTGATTCTTCTCCTGGGGCCAGGGCTAGAATGAGAGCAATCAGAGCCTAGAATGCCAGTGGAGACCAAGTGGAGATGACGAAGGGGATAAAGGATAAGGCATGGGGGTTGTGTAGGACACACTCCCTCCCACCTTCAAGATTTCTACTTTCAGGGCCTTTGTAGAGGGGCCCTTTGTTCATTGATTCATTCATAACCCAGGTGGCTCTGCCTTGCATCTCCCATTCCAGAGCCCTGGACCACAGCCTCCTTGTTCTCCTCTCCCATCCTCCACCCCCGCCCCACTTACTCCTGTGCTATGGCCATGTTGCTTCATAAATGTCTTCAAACTTTTCATCTGGGTGTTTTTGGTGTCCTAGCTTGGTGCCCAGTGTCCTTCCTCTGTTCCTCAGCATACTGTATCTCTAACCTCCTCCTCCTTTTCTCCTGACTTAAGAGCAGAGCCCCCTCCTCCTTCCCTACCCTGGTGCCAGCTGGGCTCCGACCCTCCATCGCATGGTGCCCATCAGTTGGGAGTGTGTATTTGTGTCTCTTCAGTCTCCCCCTCTGCTCAGGCTGCCCTCCTTGACCTGGAAGCCCCCCAACTCTCCCCAGACCCTTAGGCATGACAGTGCAGTGGAAAATGCTCCCCAGAAACCAAAACTCCACCCATGACACTTACTGGCCCTCTGTCCTCCAGAGACTCAGTGTCTTCATCTGTAAAGTGGGTGTAATAGCCCTTAAATGACTCCCTTAAATATGGTAAAAAAGAGCAAAATAATGGACTTGAAGTATTTCCTACATTGTAATATGAATGGAAGAATTATTAAACTTTTAAATTATTGTCTTAACCCTCTGGAATGAGATCGCTCATCTCTCTCTTTACTTTCACTGTCAGACCTTTGAAAGAAGAGTGTGTGCTCACAACTGTCACTTCCTCTTCTTTCCTGATCCCCTGCAACCTGGCTGTTGACCCACAACTCCAGTGACAGCCGAGAGGGCTCCTAGCCCTGCGTGCAAGGGCCATTTCTCAGGCACCGCCCTCTTCAACTCAGAGTGTGACACTCGTCCCTTCCCCCTCCCTCACACCAACTCATCTTCTTCTCTTTACTATTTTCCTTAATGATACCACTTCTATTCCCCATCTGCAGAATCGCCAGGTTGTAGAAATCTTGGAATTCTTGGTGATTCCTCCCTCACAACCACCCCAACCCTGCCTCCTCCAACTTTGACTTCAGTCCCTCCAATAAGCCAGACACAGCACATGCCCACATAGGGAGTTTCACTCCCACTGGTCCAGTTCCCACCTAATCTCCCACATGCACTTCCTCCTTATGCATTACCAACATGTGTCTTAATTCCTTCACTACTTGTCATTCCCAATTATAGTAGTCTCCCAACTTGCTCCTCTCTGCTCTATGTTATACATTAGTGTCAGCAAGACCCTCCTATAAGGCAAAGTCTTCTCTTTTTATTCCTTATATCAAAACCTACAGGGGCACCTGGGTGGCTCAGTCAGTTAAGCATCTGAGTCTTGATTTCGGCTCAGGTCATGGTAT
>PITA01005270.1:0-73437 GCA_004023965.1 Spilogale gracilis
TATACTGTCAATATGACCTATGTTTATCCATGGGCTGGTATATGTGGATGACACATGGATTTCAGAATTTGGGGAGAATTAGAGGAGGCACCCATCAATTAATGCTTATTCTATATTCCTGTTGCTGTCCCTATAAATGTGCACAAATTTATTATTTGCTTGAATTTTTTATAAAAAAAATAGAAAAAAAAGCATGATGAGGTCCTGCATATCCATCACCCAGCTTCAAAAATTATCACTACATGCCCAAACTTGTTTCATCTATCTCACTTCCTTCTGATATTATTTTGAAGCAAATACCAGATTTTATCATTTTGTGCATAAATAATTCAGTACGTGTTTAAAGCATAAGGACTGTTTAAAAAAAAGCTGACCAAAATACCACTATTAAAAAATTAATAAGTCCTTAATATCATCGAAACCCAGGCAGTGTTCGAATTGCCAACTGTCTCATAGATGTCATATGCTTTTTTACAGTTTGCTTCAGAATCCAAAGAAGGTCCCCATAGTCTATAAATCTTAAACTCCTAGGGAATCCCAGATCAAAACACAAGCCAGAACAAAATTGGATTCCTCTATCCCTACTTCATATTTTATGAGACTGCAATAGTGGAGAGGGTATTTTTTTTCCTTATTAAAAAAACCTTTCAGAGTCAATGTCACTAGTAGTTATGAAAGCTATTCCCATGGGCGCCAGATTGTAGCCTCATAACTAGAAGCACTCAGCAATCTGACTGCCCTGCAGTGTGGACGGGTGAGTCATTTCCCAATGGGGTCTGCCCAGACTGTAGTGTTCTCCTGTAAATGTCACCCACTCTCAAGATCTCCTCTGAGGCCTAAGTTTGAGGGGGGGTCAGGTGCCAAATCTGCCACCAGGGGGCTCCCGAGGAACTCCATGAACTTCCGGGATTACCGGAAAAGCCAACTTGGTGCCTTCTAATGAATATGCGGGGGGGGGGGGGGGGGCGACGGGACGACGACGGGGACGACTTGTCTCCTTGCCCACATCAGATTCTGCCAGCAGACTAAGCTTCTGGGAGATGTGGCTCCCCACGGTGTGCTGGAAAAGGACAAGGTTAACCTTCAAAGGATTTGAGGTTAGCAGCCCTCCCCACGCCCCCAGTGGTCCTCCCAGCAGATCCACTTGGAGAGAAATAGCGCATACAGAGATGGGGAGCATTCCGCGCCAATTAGCTCCTCGTATAGCTCCGTGATTGTTAATAAATCTTTTGATACTTAAGTATACAACGGAGTGTTGTCAAACGTGGAGTTAAGCGTATGTGAGTAGCGATGGTTAACATTAATCACACACCCAGGGAGGAACACAAGTCGGATAGCCCAGACACCCTGGCCCTTATAAATCTGTTTCCAGGCCTTGCTGCTGGAAACCAAGGGGTTGGAATGGAAGCCACTCATTAGGGTCACCCTTCTCTGTTGGGAGTTTTGCTGAGAGACTGCATTCCTCTCCTGGGGCTACTGTAACAAAGCACGGTACCCTCGCCGACTTACCCTAACAGATGTGTGTCCCTCTGCATGGTTCTGGAAGCCTAAGGGCCTAACTCAAGGTGTCGGCAGGGCTGCGCTCTCTCCGAGGGCTCCGGGGGAGAGGCCTTCCTGACCTCCTCTAGCTTCTGGGTCTGCTGGCAATCCTTGGCGTTTCTTGGCTTATGGGGGGCCTGCCTTATTTCTGTAGGTTTCCACCCCTTCTTCCATCTGGGCAGATGTCTCTATGCCCAGATTCCCTTTTTTCATTAGGATACTGGTCATACAGGATTACACCGCCCCCCCCCCCCCTGAACTCACTGTAACTTGATCACCTCCGTAAAACCCTAACCCCCAAACAGATCACATTCTAAGGTACTAGAGGACAGGACTTTATATCTTTTTCAGTGAACACATTCAACCCCTAACAGGGGCCACACAGTAAAATAGATAATGCTTGGAAGGCCTGTCACCATGCACTCATGAAATTGTGCCCACCAGTGGGTCATACAACCCTGAGGCTCCAGGATAAAATTGCAAGTCTACAAATCATGATAACACAAAGACAGTTGTGATGTGAAAAACTGTACACTGTGATTTTACCAAGAAAAGTGAACATTCTAACCCAAATTACATTAAATTCACTGGGTTTGCCATTTTCCTATGATCAATGGTATAGAAAATACACGGAGGATGAGACCCTAAAAATCCAGGTTGTTTTTTTCTTTCTGAAAAGGTGCATCGGAGCATCATGATTGTGCTAATACAAAGGCTATCACAGAGCTCCTTTATGTAGCCAACGTTCAGAACTCTCCCGTGTATTAAGCACAGAGAAGTGGTATATCTTAATCATTCACAAAATCAGATTCACACCCCTTGCTAGGGGAACAAACATCCATTACACAAACGCGGCCATGCCTGCTTTTCCCCATCACTAGCAGAACAAACCCACCCATTCTTCCGGGTTTTACCAGAACGTTCATGGCCTTGCAGGCGCTGGCCCCAGCAGGTGCCGCTTCAGCTCCTGACATGGTTTCTCAATGCACAGCGTCAGGGTCAGCCCAGTGATGAAGGTCAGCAAACAGTGTCCAGAGAAAAGATAGAACTGGAGAGTAAAAAGGGGCAGAGCAGATGCAATCTTTTACTACCAGACTCCAGGCTGTAGGAAATGGACCTGGAAGATAGACAGCCTTGAGCACTAAAACTAGAATAAATGCAATCAAGGAAAGATACTATCCTGAAGTCCTCCCTCCAATAAAACAAAGGACAAGAGGCTCCTCGCAATAGCAGAACATGCTTCTCCCCAAGCCTGTGGGTGTCTCTGGGGCTCCAGCAGAGAAGGGCCGGGACAGTCACACCAGAGCTGAGAACAGGGACTGGCTCACCATGTTGGTGTCGGTGTAGTGAATCAGTGTTTCCTGAAGCCCGTTGTAGAGCATGATGAGGATGGGGTGCACCAAGTAGCAGGCGTAACTGATGCTGGCCGGCAGAGTCCAGAGCTGGCAAGAGAGCAGCCTGTTCACCAGACCTGGAAGGAACCAACAGCGCGGTTTGCAGGGCCGTGAGCACCTCTCCGGCTCCGCGGGACCATCCCCGCTCCCTCGGGGCCATCCCTGCTCCTGTGGGACCATCCCGCTCCCTCGGGGCCACCCCCGCTCCCTCGGGGCCCTGCTCCTAAGGGTGTGAAGGTCTTTAGTTTTCTCATTTTTAAAAAAGATTTTATTTATTTATTTGAGAGAGACAGGATGAGAGAGCGAGCATGAGAGAGGGAAGGCCCAAGGGAGAAGCAGAACCCCCACTGAGCAGGGAGACCGACGCGGGAGTCCATCCTAGGACTCCAGGATCATGACTTGAGCTGAAGGAGATGCCCAACCAACTGAGCCACCCAGGCGCCCATCGTCTTTGCATTTTTAAGAGAATGTGTCCCAAAGAAAAACAAAAACAAAACAAACAAAAAACACTGCCTCTGCAGGAGTATGATAAGAATAAGAGATGCTAATATAGAGTTTACGGTTGCCAGGAGCACAAAACATGCCACATGTAACATGAGGTGCCAAGTCCTTCCGGCAGCTTCGGTTTGGGCTCCAGGTACTGCACAGGAGCCGCTGGGCCTTGCGACGAGGCAGTGGCATCTCCAGGCCCCGGACTTGTCATCTGTCATGGACGAGGTACATTTGGCCAGCTTCTGGTCCCTTTCAGGACAAATACTCTGTAACTTGCTCTAACTCCTAGAACCGTGCTGCCCCACATGATAGCCACTACCCACTTCGGGCTATTTAATTTAAATGAGTTAAAATTAAGTGCAGTGAGACATCCCTCTCTGCACAGGACTTCTGTTCTCTGTAGTGGGTTGAAGAGTGGTCTCCCAAAAGCTATGTCCATCTGGAAACTTGCTCTATTTGCAACAAGGGTCTTTGCAGATGGAACAAAGGTAAGGAATTTGAGATAAGATTATCCTGGATTAGAGTGGGCCTCAAATCCAAAGATGAGTGTCCTTATAAGAGAAAGAAAAGAAGACACAGACATACAGACGAGAGGAACTGGGTGAAGGCCATGTGAAGACAGAGGCAGAGATGGGAGTGACGCACACATGGGCCAGGGAACTCAGGGCTTGCCCACAGTCACAGCAAGAGGGGGACCAGGAGGTGGCATGTAACAGAACTTCACAGGGCTTCTGGAAGGACCCTGCGAACACCTTGATTTCTAGTCTCCAGAACTATGAGAGAATCAACTTCTGTTGTTTTAAGCCAAGAAGAAAGGAAGGAAAGAAGGAAGGAAGGGAGGAAGGAAGGAAGGGAAAAAGAAAAAAAGAAAGAAAAAGAAAGAAAGAAAGAAAGAAAGAAAGAAAGAAAGAAAGAAAGAAAAAGAAAAAAGAGAAGAAAAAGAAAAGAAAGGAGACAAGACACTTCTGTCTTTCCTTTCAGCAAGCCTCATACTGAGTGCCCAGTGATGAATCGTGTGGTTTCATTTGCTCAGGACAAAATCCTTGGTGCCATCCTAGACTCTGTTCTTTTCCCCATATCCCACAGAGCGTTGTCAATCTATCTTTAAAACTATCTATCTCAATCGGACCTTTCTCCTCTTCTCCTCTGCGAAACTCCTCATCGAATCTACCACAGATTCCTCCTCCATGGAACTCTACAGTAGCTTCCTATTTTATTTTATTTTATTTTATTTATTTTATTTTTATGTTTGACAGAGAGAAACACAGCTAGAGAGGGACCACAAATGGGGAGTGAGAGCAGGAGAAGCAGGCTTCCCACCAAGCAGGAAGCCCGATGCAGGGCTAGATCCCCGGACCCTGGGATCATGACCTGAGCCGAAGGCCATGCTTAACGACTGAGACACCCAGGCGCCCCTACAGTAGTTCCTAATAGATCTGTTGGTCTCTCTGGTCTCCTTGCCACCCTATAGTCCCTATGCAACATCTAGAGTAATCTTTTAAATCACAGGTCAGATGATGTTACATGATGTTTAAAATAAAATCCGGACTTTTTCCCATGGCCATGAAGACTCTCCATGGCCTGGCTGCCACCTTCCTCTGTGTCCCCATCTCTCTCCCACCTTGATCCTGGTTCCTATCTTGCTGGCCTTCTTGCTGTTTCTCCCACCCACTGAGCTCATTCCAGTCTTCAGACCTCTGCCACACCATTCCCTCTGGCCACGATGCTTTTATGCCACAGACTTGTCAATGCTCCCTGACTCCAGTTACCCTCCAAGTCCTGCTTTATTTTATCCACTGTATATACCTGCATGGGAATTATATTATAAATGTATTTACTTACTATGGATCTGGATTTGTTTCCTATGGCTGCTGTAACAAATCACACAAACGTGGTGGCTTGAAACAACCAAAATTGATTCTCGCGTCATTCTGGAGACTAGAAGTCCACACCCAGTATACTGGCTGAAATCATGGTGTTGACAGGGTCACATTCCCTCTGGAGGCTCTAGGGGAGAATCCACTCCTCGTTTGCTCCCACTTCTCCTGGCTTCTGGCATTCCTTGCCTTGTGGCCACTCCCATCAACACCAGCATTCTCAACTCTCTGCCCCATCTTCATTTCACCATCTCCTCTGTGTGTCTGTCAAATCTCCCTCTGCTCTCTTCTTTTAAGGACACCCGCGACTGCATTTAAGGTCCACCTGGATAAACCAGCATAATCTCCCCCTCTCCCAATCTCGTGTTTGCCACGGTATCTGCAAGGTCCCAATAAGACCTGATATCTTAGGGACCATTATTCGGCTCACTAGCGTCTCCTGGTCTCTCTACTTCCCCTACCCCTCTGTGATCTCCTTCAAGAGAGAGATTTTTTCCCTCGTCTCTTGCTTATAGCCCCTGTATCTCAGTGCTTGACACAAAGGAAGCATTTGATAAGTATTTTATGAGACTGAATGAATAAATAGAGGTGAACTCATAGGACGAAGATGAATTTGCCCCCAAGTGAATGCCAAGGGATAAGATCGACCAAGATGTTACCGGGCAATTAACAATATAGTTGTAGAAAAATTAAGTCAGCAAAGAGCACAGGTAAATGCAACATAAAAGTACACTCCTAAAGCAAACAATATCCTGTTCACATCACGAGCTCCAGCCAACTATTAATCGCATTAAATTAAAGCTGTTTATTCAGATTTTATTGGTTTTATACTTTTATGGTTACTCTCTTATTTTCTTTAAGATTTTATTTTTAAGTAATCTCCACACCCAACCTGGGGCTCAAACTCACAACGCCAAGATCAAAAGTCACACACTCTACCGAGTGAGCCAGCCAGGTGCCATGTTTTTATGGTTACTCTATAAATTTGTGTGCTATAAACATAAAAATTTGTGCCTAGGTTTATGTTTGCTCATGTTTAGGTAAACTTAGAATTAAAATTTAATTTAAGCCAAAACGAGGGTACTTATTCCTTTGGAATGGGTCCATATATTATTAAAGTTTGAGGACCATTGCTGTAGGGGAGAGGGCAGCCCTGAAAGGTTTCAACCGGAGGAGTAACAAGTCAGAAGATGACTCTGGTGGGCGCCTGGGTGGCTCAGTGGGTCAAAGCCTCTGCCTTCGGCTCAGGTCATGATCTCAGGGTCCTAGGATCGAGGCCTGCGTCAGGCTCTCTGCTCAGCGGGGAGCCTGCTTCCACCTCTCTCTCTGCCTGCCTCTCTGCCTACTTGTGATCTCTCTCCTCTCTCTCTGTCAAATAAATAAATAAATAAAAATCTTAAAAAAAAAAAAAAAAAGAAGAAGAAGAAGAAGATGACTCTGGCAACTCAACAGAATACAGCTTTGCACGGAACCAGACCTCCAGGTCTACACTGGCCCCGACTGAGACGGCAGACAGATGATTTGAGCCATCAGGATCCCTTCACAGTCTGAGAGTCTCAGTGAAACACTTCTTCAAATGTTCCTTTATAGACATATTTTCCAAAGGTCACCAGGTGGATACATATTTTCTAGACTTGTATCTTGCCTATCACCTCCTACATTCACCTACTAACCAATCTTGAGATCTTAAAATAGTATTGGAGATGTAAACCAGTCACACCTAGATAATTGTGATCAGCTAATGACAACACACTTTGAAAAGATCTATCGCTCGGGGTGCCTGGGTGGCTCAGTTGGTTGGGCGACTGCCTTCGGCTCAGGTCATGATCCTGGAGACCTGGGATCAAGCCCCACATCGGGCTCCCTGCTCGGCAGGAAGCCGGCTTCTCCCTCTCTCACTCCCCCTGCTTGTGTTCCCTCTCTGGCTGTGTTTCTCTCTGGCAAATAAATAAAATCTTAAAAAAAAAAAAAAAGAGAGAAAGAAAAGATCTATCGCTCAAGAACAACCAAAGGGCTTGTCTGTCATCTGGATTAATGGAGATATTATCCACACTTGGCCTAATGATCAGCAGTACTTCCTAGGTACACAGGAATGATCACGCTACAGATTCGGTTAATCTTCTAACTTGACCTAAGCCACTCCCTCTAGCGGGGTAAGTCTTCATTTAGCATGATTTTTCACATTAGACAGGAAAGCTGTGACATTTGCCACCATATCACGGGCCAGGGGGACCAGCTGCTTCGGGGATAGCTTCGGGTCACTGTTACTGGATGTGAGCAGTGTTAGGTGTGGTCATGTGACTCACAGAGCTGCCCAGAAATGCAAATACATCGGTCAGAGAGAATGCAGCCTATTCCTTCGTTAATGTCATTTCTCCATATAAGGAAAAGGTGTTACGATTAAAATATTAAAGGACAAGTCCTTCATAATTATATACTCACCAAAGTCAAAAAGAGTTTTACCAAGCAAACACCTGAGAGGGGTACTCTTGCACAGAAGTGAAGGTCACGGGCTTTGGGCCTTGGCTTAGCACTTGGTCTGGGTTTCATTTTCTGCTGAGCCCCTGCTGAGCTGCGTGACCTTCACGAGTTACTTCATTTCCAGGCACCATCTTTCTCACAGAGAAACAGCTCCTGATAATTCTACCCACACAGATGCACGCAGGATCACCCCAGATCATCTGAGGGAAGCTCTCTGTGGGGCCTGGCATAAGCCTGTGCTCAGTCAGCAGTTGTTGGGATCATTTTATCCTTTTTCTCCTTAAGCCATGATTTCCAAAGACTTCTGCTGAGGCTAACTGGGTGGGGTTCCCAGTCCCATGTGGCAATTCCTCCTGATTATTTCACTAGGGCAGAAAGGGGTCCTGGGTCCACCTGTCTCTACATCCATTGCTTCAGGACTTCTGGGCAGTGTGGAGCCAGAATTTTTTCTGGATGATTCTTCCCAGGTGCTCTCCCGTCATTTTCTGACACCCCAAACACTCATTTCTAATCCGGAGAAAATCCTTCTTTCCATTTAATCTCTTTATGCTTTACTTTTCCACCCATAGAAAGCTGGGCTCAGTAGAGATAGTTTCCCCACTTCATCAAGGGGCTGAAGGGAATCTTGGGAACTACTCAGTCTATACCCGTAAAGTCTACATCTCGGTAAAGAAACCGAGGCCTAGGGTGGGTGTGACCATAACTTTTGCCTCTGGCACCGGTATTTTGTCCTCACTATGTGAGCCTGTCTTTCTCCTCCAGCTTCAAACTAGCTTCATTGGAAAGGCTGCAGACTTTTCTTTCAGAACCTGCATTTGCACATAAACCGGGGTAAAAATCTAAAACAGAATAGGCGAGCAGTTGCCCTCCAGGATATAAACAAATTGATGTTTTTGAGTCAATATCAGTCACTCATCAACCACTCCAACAAATAAAAAGGCCCTTCTGTGTACACCGTGTTTTTGTATTTGTCATCTTTAAAGGGACACGGCATGAGCCCATAAGCAACAGCCCCTGCGGGATCATACCTCCGTAGCCTTCCTGACACGCCAGCATGACCCAGCCCAAGGCTGTGGCCCACAGGGTCCGGTGAAGGGCCTGGTACAGAGCAACGGCGGGTGAGTAGGTGGCAGGGCTGTCATCCGCCACGTACGCCAGAGCGACCACCGTGAACAGGGTGGACAGGGAGCAGACCCACCCGAGCACAGCCTGCGCCTGCGGGGAAAGGACAGCCTTGGGTCAAGCTCATTCTGCACGTTGCGTAATTACTTCCTTCTGCATGGACTCAGTTTTTCCTCTTATTAGTGTCACTTTAGGTGTCTATTTGTAAACCTCAATCAGTGCCCAGCTTTGACTAAAATAGAAGGTTCAGACTAGTGGTTTTGAGGGGCTAGGGTTGGGGTGGGGTGGGGGAGGGTGGGGGGCTTGACCATAAAGAGCGCAAGGGAGAGGGTTATGGTGACAGCAGACTTGTGTACCTTGCTTGTGGTCGTGGTTACACAGCTCTCCGTGTGCTAAAGTTGCAAAACATATACACACACAAATGAGTGCACATAAAACCGAGACCTATGGATTGCATCAGTGTCAATTTCTTAGTTGCCTGTTACCAATGAAAGAACCCGCATCAAGAGCACACAAGATTTTCTGTACTATTTTTGCAACTTGCTGTGACTCTCAAATAACTATAAATGAAATTTAGAAGGGAAAGAAAAGATAACACTCTAATCCACTCCTGACCTCCCATTCTGTTCCTTAACCTAATAAGCCTCCTGGACCACTTCTGTGCCCACCAATAATGCAAGGGCTCCTGGCACAGGGTCCGTGTGGGCTGCAACCTTGTCATCAGGGCCAGAGGATGGCAGCAAGAGTGGGAGAGAGGGACCTTTCCAGCCCAGAGAAGAACCCCATGGGTTAAATTCTATTACCAGGCTCAGCTCAAGATCTTAGATCTTATGTCACCTCACTTGACCTTTTTAGACTCATACCTGTCTTCCAAGAATCTCTCTTTCTTCTCTGTTCCAATTCCCAAGTTGCTATGATGACCTCTCCATTGGACCAAACTAGCATCTTTTCAGTCCACCATCTAGTCTCTAAAGAGGAGCTCTCCCCTCCTTGGTGTCAGATTCCTGCACTAGGCTCTGGCTTACATGGGAGGAAACGCATTTCTTGGGGAGTTGGGGGTGTCTCTGCAAGCCCCGTCTTTTAGGCTGGGGTCCCCTTCACTCTGTCACGGATAATGCACTCAGCTCCATCTCAGTCCTAGCATAGGAGACCGGCCCCAGCTGCCTCCAGCTTGGACTCTGTGTTCTTATTTTCTGGCTTCCACAGTTTTGAGTTTGGTCAACGCATCCCTTCTGCCTTGTTTCTCCAGATCAGCTTAACCTGTGTTCTGACTCCATACTCCCTGGTCCTGACTCAACTCTGCGTGTGTTCGCAAATGATCTGTGTGGTCTCAGGTTTCCCCTCATTCCCTGGGCACCCTGGAACCTGGATGACAACAAAGCATCTCTTTAATGGCACCCTGTTGTAATCTACAACTGAGTTGTGCATTTTCTGGGGGAACCCCAAGCTACAGGCAGTCACATAGCCCTTGTACAACCATTCTAGTAAGCGAAGCCCCATCTCTTGTTCCTGCCGTGAGCAGCACAAGGTTTCCCAAAGACAAGAGCCTCTTCTCTGGAGCGTCTAGGTGAGGTACTCACAAGACCTAGGCAAACAAAGGTAGGGTTTAACAGAGGAGATTTGGGGCTATCACTGAACCCTAATAGTACAAAAGAATTCTTGGCCCTTTGCCCACTAAAAAGTACATTATCCTTCATTCCTTTGTTTATTAAGTGCCTTCAGTGATTTGAGAACCAGATGTTGGGGATCTGAGGCAAGGAAGACATGGTCTACCCCAAGGTCTCATGGGTCAATGAAAAGCCATGTGAAGAGTTTTGGAACACCAAGTGGTGTTTTAAATAGATTGCCCCAAGGGTGGATTTGAGATGGACAAGACAAGAAGTCCAAGCAAGAGATGAGAAGAGCTTCAGCGAGGTTAGTTGGACAGGCTGAGAGGAGAGCAGAAGGAACAACAGGGGGGCTGGGTGGAGGATTGCATGGGAGGAGGGGGTCAATGAAAAGGACACATCAAAGATGGACACAGGCACTGGCTTGAGTAATGAGGTTGGATGGTGAGCCAAAATGATTGCCCACAAAGGACCCAGGGAAGCACTTTTATCTGGGAGACAAAGGGACAGCTTCTTTCCACCCAGACACCTTGTGTCCCAGTGCCCCGATGGAGCCATTGAATTTAACCAAGAATCCTGTCGATAGAAACCAAGGAGCTTGTGCTATTAAAAAAGTAACCATGCCCTTCCAGAAGAGGGTGTTGCCAGTGCAAACTGGGTGGGTTTTTCTCGTATCAGTGAGTCTGCTGGGTCTGTCCCAAGGCTCCAGAGGGTGGAACACCACTGGGTTCCGGTCCTGGAGCTTTCTTAAAGGCGCACAGTGAGGAAAGCAGAGAATCAGGCTCTGGCAAGAAGATAAGGTCTCTCTTATTCTCTAGCTCCAACAAACATTGCCAATACACCCACAGCAGCCCAGTAAAGTACTGGACAGTTTGACTCCTGCCTGTGGTGTTCGATGAGCCTGGTTAAATGGGCCACTCCAGTCCCAAGGAGACCCAGCCCTTATGTGAGGTATGGGACAAGCTTACCTTGGTTTTAAGAATGTTTTCCTGGTGGTTTTGATGCATGAAAATGCTCAGCAAGAGACCCACGAGGAACGGCCCGTATCTGCAGTAGGGCTTAGTGTAATACTCCGAGAAATACAACATAGTCACGTTTTCACTGAAAAACACAATAATGGAAGGCAAAGGGGTCTGTTTGATCTGGACCGCAAAAAAAGCATCTCTCAGATGTCCATGGGTGCAGTCGGCAAATCCAAAAGAAAGTGTGCGGTACATTTGTTCATTTCCTCAGTGATGTTCTACACATAGTGACCTCCTGATCTTGCCTTAGACCACAGCTGGCTTGCTAGAATTCCAAATTCCCTTCAGCTCCTCACTCTGGATCCCGAGGAAATATGATGACCATGTTCCTTTTAAGTAGTTGTTCCTGGTAGCTGGTGCATCAGGATAGCTCTAAAAATCTCATTCCCAGGAGTGAACCTCCTCGTGGAAGCTCTTACAGAGTTTAGTCGCTTGGGCCGTATCCCTGGAGACTGGGATTCAGGTGGTCTGAGATGGTGGTTTCTGCAAGCAACCCCAGGTGAGTCTCACTTGCTTTCAGAATTGAGAACTCCTGGTCTAGATGGGAATGAGCCTCTTCCTCAGTCATCTGGCATTGCCCACAGAAGACATGACATGACAGGAAGGGCATCGTGCTCTTCTGGTCAAAAAACCTGGCTGTCTTCATTCATTCGTTCGTTCGTTCGTTCGTTCGTTCATTCATTCATTCATTTATTTATTCATTCCCAACACAGCTAGGGGCTCTTTTATCTCGGGAGGTCAGCGAAGGCAGCTGTGAGAAATGATGTTTGCACTGCCACCTGTAGGAAAGTCCTGCCAAGACCTGAATTCTAAAGGAAGAGCGTTCTAGCGTGAGGGGACCCCAAGTGCAAAGGCCTGAGGAGGGAGCATGCTGGGTGTGTGGAGGTAGGAAGGCCAATGTGGCTGGTCCAGGTCTGCACACAGGGGAGTGATAGAGGAGGTCAGACAGGGACTTTACTTTGAGAGTCCTGGGCAGCCTTTGGAGACTGACAGGATCTGACTCCCATCCGTATCACTCTGCCTGCTGCGCTGTGAAGAGATGAGTCGGAAATCAGACCACTTTTTCCCCCGTATGATACACTGGGTGGTTATAAAAAAGAATCATTATATATTCCTCACTGGGAGGCAAAATAGCATAGTGGGCAAGATCCTAGGTTCCAGGGCGCCTGGGTGGCTCAGTGGTTTAAAGCCTCTGCCTTCAGCTCAGGTCATGATCTCAGGGTCCTGGGATGGAGGCCCGCGACTGGCTCAGCCAGGAGCCTGTTTCCTCCACGTCTGCCTGCCTCTCTGCCTACTTGTGATCTCTCTCTGTGTCAAATAAATAACATCTTTAAAAAAAAAAAAAAGATCGTAGGTTCCACTCGCACCTATGCCACTTACAGGCCGGGTGACTTTCGAGGGATAACCCCAACTTCCTTAAATTTCAGTCTCTCCAGCCAAGAATAAGAACTTCCAAGCACAAGTTCCCACTAAAGGAGAAACCAAATACGGCCACGTGGGGGCGCCCCTTTCCTCTGAGAAGCATTTCGATGGGCTGCCCCTTGTTTCCGGTTCTTTCAGAAAAGATGGACCCCTACCCCAACCCCCCACCCCCGGTGCAAGTGGAAAGTTTCGGAAGTTTGGAAACAAAAACGCAATCAGCTTTCCCATCCAGGCTGAACGTTTCCCGCCCAGTTTTTCCTCGAGCCAATGCACACAATGCGAACAGCCTGGCACTCCCTGAGCAGCCTTTCCGGGGAGGTCCTGGCCCTTGGGAGGGCAGGCAAGGGAGAGCAGCAGGCTGGGAACTGTGGGTTACCTTGCTTCTGATGGCGCTGCGACCGGAAGGGCATAATCCAGTGTGAGCAGAGCTGTGGCAGTGAAAGATGCCAAGAACAGCATGGCCCCGAGGAGGACAAGGGCATGTTTACTTCTGCAAAGAGAGGACACGGACAGAGGCACTCTTCAGTTTCCGTCACTGCAAAATGTGTGGGCAGGAAAGATTTGAAAGCTTGGCAATCAGAGGCACTTCTTGCTAGGGCTGCCTTTGAGGGAGGCTGATGTAGGGCTGCCCTGGCAGAGTGGGCTGGAGTGAGACAACTGGGATAACCTTTACACGTGACCATTTACTGGCTCAGACCTGGACCTCAGCAGGACCTGGAACTTGAATTTCCCCATCTTCACCCTGAAATTTACAATGCAGCTCAACATAAGACCATGCTTGGGAAGTCCCTAATGTCCCTATAAGGGACACTATAGGGACATAAGTGGTGGTTGATTCAGGAGAGAAATGTTTGTCAGGCATAAGGGGGCACAAGGAAGGGAGGGAATAGCACAAGAGGGCGATCCAGGGAGGCTTCTCCCACCCAGATGCAATCTGAGACAAATATCTCGATGTTGGTAGTTGATGTGGGGTTAGGAATGAGGTATGTGGTGTGGAACAGGGACGCAGGGAAAGCTAATACAACAATACACTATCAAGGTGGCTAACACTCTATTCTTCCAGAATGTTCTGTGGAATCTTCTGAAATGCACGTGAAAACTGTCTTGGGAGATGAAAGAAGGAAGCCTTTTCTAGTGTCTTCTATCCCCCATGGGTCCAGGGTGGCCCCACAAACACTAATGCAGCCACGCTTTGGGACTACAGATGTTTAAGGCCAAGAGGAGTCCTGAAGGAGCCCCAGCTGTAGTGTATGGGAGGCTCTGGGGCAGGAAATGAGATTTAGGGGCACAGGCTTAGAGCAAGGCAATGTCTGGTTGCACCTACTCAGAAATGTGAGGGCTGGGACCAAGACGATCTGCAGCGGTACCAAAAAAATGTCAAACACAGGTGCAAGACTGTCTAGGCACAACCCTGACTGGATGTTGCCTATGACAAGCCCGTTCCAACACTTGAAGTTGCCATTGTCCTTCATGCAGAAGGGATAAGGTGCCCTTCATATATCATGAGTGAGGCAGGGAGCAAATGATTTTTATCCAGAGTGCCAATGCTAATTTAGTGTTAATGCTTGGAATAGGAGGAGAGTTAGTTAGCTCAGTGGTGCTGTGATTGATTAGTAATGTCTGCTGTGAGTGTGGGCTGAGAAGTCATGACAGCAAGGCTGTCTCTTTGCGGTGCCTTTTGCTGGACCATCTAGTTCTGCCCTCCTTGAATTACTGGCATTATAGACGAGTGTGTTCTCTAAAGAGAAGAGTGCTACCTTTTATACCTCTCATCATTTAGAAGCTAAATGTAGTTGCATGGCTGCAGCTTGGATAGGGCTGAATTTTAGCTGCGGGATTGAAATCTGCTTTCCATGACAGCCTCTAGGAAAGATGCTGACATTCGGGCCAGGGGTCCTAAGTCAAAAGGACACTCAAGTAGGTGTCCAGTAAGTCTAGAGTTGGGAGGTAGTAAGAATTCCTTGTCTTAGGTGGGTGGTAAGCCATCCAGTCAGGCCATCCAATAAAAACCCACATCTGCCCAAGGAAATATTCATTTAACTCCCGGGGGGACTTGAGCCCAATCTGTGGCACCTCCGCTCAGGAGTCAGACAACTCCCCCCTGGCCCACCACCACTGTAAATAAAACCAATCAAGTCTCCTGAATAGACTATTATGGGCTGGATTGTTTCTCCCCAAGATTCCAACTTCCAGCACCTTGGAATGTGACTCTATTTGGAGATAGGGTCTTACATTGATAATTAAGGTGAAATGAGGTCATGGGGATGGACCCTCCTTCACTCTGACTGGTGCCCTTCTGCGGCCATATGAATATACGGGGAGAGGCCTAAGAAGAAGTCAACCCTGCTACACCTTGATCTTCTATTTCCAGAACCATGGTACTTTGTCATGGTAGCCTGAGCAAGTGAATATACCTAGGGACCAAACCAGACAGGGAGACAGTGAGCCACGCCCCACCCTACCTCCTGTTAGTCCTTTGTCCTCCAGAGCTCAAGCCGCTAATCAGAGCCGCTGATTGGGGCCTCTGACCACAGCACACATGACCCAGTGTCAAAGCTTTCCCTCTGCCAACCCTGGTTAGTGGTTATATTTTCTGGCTTTTTGAGGGGCAACTCCTGGGACAGCGGGATTGAGAAAGTCCCGGAGCTTCAAGCACCAACCACCATCCCATTCTCTCAAGGGATGGTCCCTCAAAAAGGTCCAGTGAAGGGCCATAGCCCAAGAGGAGGAAGGGATAGCACAGCGCCTTCCTTGCAAGCCTGTCAGCCCCCAGCCTCCCGGCCAGGTTTATCTACAGGATTTCTCTTGCTCTTTCCTCACTCAATACCTAGACCAGCAATCAGCACATCCTGCTGCAGAGGCCGCCTCTGAGGAAGCCTGTAGAGGCTTGCCCCTTCTCCTCCGCCAGGGCTGCCGGCCTGCTGAGGCCTCGCACCTGGCCCACTGTTCCTGCACGCTTGTGCCAAGGTCTCCAGAGCCCTTCCAGTAGCCAGAGTCCGGCACAGAGCTGAGGCCCGTGACCGCACCAGAGAACGGCCCAGCTGCTCCTCCTCCCCTGAGGCAGCGCTCAGCGTTTGAACTGCCTTGTGGGAGGGAGAGTCCACCCAAGGGGAGGCCCTGTGGGCCTGAGCAGGTCTCAGCTCCTGCTCAGGGGGCCCCGCCCTAGCAGCGGGAGAGGTCGGTGGCCCAGGAGTGCTCTGGGAATCAGCCCACCCTTTCTAAGGGGCTGAGAGAATGGGGAGCTTGGTCAGCAACCCCCAGCCACTTTTACCCCCTCTCCACCTTCCCTGCCTGCTCCATGGTAGGATGAGGGTAGGAGAGCTTATTTTTTTTAATCTCCATTTCCAAAATAAATAGCGATGTGATTATTAATCTCATTTCCATCTATTACCCCATTTTATTTCAATCACATATGCTTTTATCAGCTTTGTTATGCTATCAAAAATTGCACTCCCCACTCCCCAGTTCCCAATCTGAGAAAATAAGCCATTTGATACGGAGAGAGACACCCCCCCAGCGCAGGTATCTGCTCATGTCTCCACACTCCCTCACCCATCTCGGAGGAGGGGCACTAGGAAGGGGTGAAGCAGGAAGCATGTGGGAAGGGGTGAGGCTGAGCAAGAGGAAGGCGGACCCTTCAGTCTGGGAGGCCTTTGTCAACATCTCCTCCACACCAATACCTTCTGGAAAGGGTGTTTAGAGAGGAAGCCAAGGAAGGGGACTCATTGCCCAGATAAAGGGACCCTCTGTGAAACAGGGACAGGCGGTGAAGAGAACAGGGAGATGGCCACCGCTGAATGGGTTTGGGGGAGGAGGGGGGAGCAGATGCTCACAGTGGCTTATCCAGTCGCCCTCCCCCCAGTCCCCGTGGGATTGGGAGGGGACCACTTGGTTACAGAAGCTGGGGACAACAGCGATGACAGGGCATCTCAAATAACAGCTAGGTGAGTGACATGTGGTCACACACTCCTTAGAGACAGGCCCTGGGGGCTTTCTGTGTGTCTGATCTTGCTTTGCCTCTAACCCTGATGTGAAGCACTACCATCTCCATTTTACAGAGATGAAAATTGAAGAGGAGAGCCTTGCAACTTACCCCGGGTCCCCTAACTAGTGACTTACCAGGCAGGATTTAAACCCATGTCCTCTGACTCCAACTCACTATCCCAGCAAACTTTCTTTGTGCTTAGTGGAAGCCAGGGAACATTTTTTTTAATGGTTAGCAAACAAACAAAATGCTTCTTTACATTTAAAGTTAGAAAGTAGTGTGTATTTAAGCTATGTGAAAAAGCAGATTTTGCTTTCTTTTTTAAGATGCTTCATTCTTAGATTAAATTAAAATTAGATGCTCGCTCTCTCTAAAATAAATAAATCCATCTTTAAAAAAAGTTAAGATGCATTTCCCTTGCTCGGAATGCTTGAATGTTTGCATGTGGCTGGAATACGCAGCATCCTGGGTCGGCCTGTGATTTAGAGGTCTGTCCTGCAAAGGATCATTAACAGGTAACTACGATGCAGACCTGGCCAACACCAATTTGGAATTCAGCTGCACCTCTAGCAACTGAAGACTTGGAACTTTGATGTAAAAAATGATTATTTTCTTACATATTAAAATATGTATTTTGTTTTGTATTATTATTAATGTTCCATATTGGCAACAGTGTAATTAGATGGCCAGAGGACTGAATATTGATAGACCTTTAAGGAAAGGAATTTATCATTATGCTTCAAGATCCTAGAAGACATTCATGCCCTCTAACTCAGTAATTCCCCTTAAAGTTACGCATTCTAAAGAAATATCAGAGTTGGAGACAAATAGTTATCATGAAAATATTTATCAGACTGTTATTTATAAAAGCATAAAATTGGAAATAATCCAAGTATTTAACAATAGTTGAAGGTATAAGTAAACTAGAGTTCATTCATGGAATGGAATGTTATGCACACATTAAAATTATGCTTACTTAGAAGTAAAATAATATAGGAAAATGCTTATGTCATAAATCTGTTAAAAGAGAAGATACTAATGAAAAGAAAGAAAGATACTAACATGTAGATAGCGAATCCTTTCGTGTATAAAAAGCTGTTCAGGGGCACCTGGGTGGTTCAATGGGTTAAACCTCTGCCTTCAGCTCAGGTCATGATCTCAGGGTCCTGGGATTGAGCCCTGCATCGGGCTTTCTGCTTGACGGGGAGCCTGTTTTCTCCCATACCCCCGCCTGCCTCTCTGTGATCTCTCTCTATGTCAAATAAATAAATAAAATCTTAAAAAAAAAAAAAAGCTGTGCAGAGAAACGATCAGAAAAATAAACATGAAGATATTAACAGGGAATTCCCTTCTCCTTGAGTGAGGGATGTGTCGAGGGTGATGGTTTTCCCCTTTCTTCATCTTATTATCTTCCAATGTTTCTTAAATTGAACATGTATATTAACAAAAAAGAAATATCTCTTAAAATATGGCATGGCGGGGCGCTGGGGTGGCTCATTCAGTTAAGCATTTGCCTTCGGCTTAGTCATGGTCCTGGAGACCTGGGATGGAGCCCTGCATCAGGCTCCCCCGCTCGGCGGGAAGCCTGCTTCTCTCTCTCTCACTCCCCCTGCTTGTGTTCCCTCTCTCACTGTGATGCTCCCTGTCAAATAAATAAATAAAATCTTTAAAAATAAAATATGGCAGGGATAATCCACAAGCTAAAAGTCTCATGGGGCGCCTAGGTGGCTCAGTTGGTTGAGCAACTGCCTTCGGCTCAGGTCATGATCCCGGAGTCCCAGGATTGAGTCCCACGTCGGGCTCCCTGCTCGGTGGGAGGCCTGCTTCTCCCTCCCTCACTCCCCCTGCTTGTGTTCCCTCTCTGGCTGTGTTTCTCTCTGTCAAATAAATAAAATCTTTAAAATAAATAAATAAAATAAAATAAAAGTCTCCTCATGAATTACTGAGACCTTAAACTTTTCTAGAACTAACAAAAATTAAGGTAATAAAAATATCTGATGTGGGGACAGGTACACTGATGCATTGTTTGGGGCACTATAAATTACCTCACTCTTTCTGGAGAATAATGACACAATATGTAACAAGCACAAAATTGTTCCTACCCCTTGACCTGGTAATTCCACCTGGAAATAGGGCCCCAAGGAAATGAAGAAGAGGGGAAAGTAGTATGTTCAAAGACAGTCATCAAGGTGTCATCTGGAGTCATGACACCCTGGGAGAATCCAGATGGCCCAACACAAAAATGGTATAGAGCTTCGAAAACGGACAAGTATGAGGATCATGTTGCTCTATGGAAATGTTTACTGAGACCATTAAGTGGAAAAAGCTGAGACTGGATATTAACACGCACGGATTACAACTCTGCAAAAACACAGAGCGCTTCGGGCAGGACAGAGATCCGCGGGGACGAGGAGCAAGGCAAACAGTGGAGAAGATTCAGTGTCCAGAGGGTTCTGAAAAGTTCATTTCCTAACTTGTGAAGGCTGTTTTGCCCACCACGGCCGTGCTCGCTGAGAGTTCCGTGGGACACAGCCCACGGCGAGACACACCTGTCCCTGGGAAACTCACTTTCCGTGGATGAAGATGATGACCGGTGTGGTGAGATGGAACTGAAAGTCATTGGCGAGGTACCACGTCCAGCCGTTACACTGAAACGAGAGGAAAAGAGGTGACTCCTTTCCCTCGCTCCCCGGGCACCCCACGCTGTCTCTCCTTCCTGGAGCAGGAGAAAGAATTCACTGGACAGCTGGGCGGGGTGCGAGTGGAGCAAGGGGGCGGGGCAGGGGCGGGGCAGGTGGTGGATTTCCGTGGGAAGAGAAAGGAATTCTGAGCTCCAGGTATTTCAAGGTCCTCATCTCATTTAATCCAGTGACAAGCCCGGGTGGTCGGGATTATTATTGCCAGCTCACAAAATGGAAATGCAGACAAGTGTTCTCGCTTGTTGAAAAAAGCAATAATAGCTAAGCTCCCAGAATCCTTGTGGGAGTTCAATTCCATCCCGTGACCGGAATATGAGGAACAACCTTACATTTCATGCTGTGCTCTCTTCCCTGCCTTGCCGGCCCTCCCCGCCTCCAGGGGAAGAGTGTGTTTGTTTAGAGTGGAGGTCTGGCCCCAGACGAGCTTGTTGCGGGGAGCCCCAGAGTTCCCACACGGCCCAACAGGCGATCGTCTGGCCAAGGCCATAGGTTGCACAGGCTGTCCACATTTGTGTGAAGTGAGGCAGTTACCTGTATTTGTCAATGTGAGGAGATTCCTGGGGGTCATTCTCTCCAGGGCTTCAGAGATAAAGGGCTCCTTGTTCCCTCCAACACCCTCCCCACACATAGTCCAAGGGACACCAGACTTATCCAGGGGAAATGACAGCTTCCCTTGTCCCCATTAGAAAGAAGTTCCCATGATGGGGAAATCTGTGCGGACTCGAGGCTTGATAGCCTTCACACCTCTGCTCCAAGGGCCTAAGATGGGCTTGGCCTCAAAGAGGCGGCTGGTTCGGTCTTTGTTCCCGACGCCCACAGACTGCCCAAGCCAGTCTGCATCTGGGCGGAGAGCCCCACTGGTCCTCCAAGGGCCCTAGCCGTGACGAACACGGGGCGCCGGCTAACGGAAGGCAGCCGTCCAGTTGGTAGGTACTTACGTGCAGTGATTAGCAGGGCGTTAGCAATTCTCTTTTCAGCCTTGCTTTCAAGGCATATGCAAACATCAGTGGCATGATTTAATTATAGCGATTTCACTTTCGTTTACTCCAGCTGCATTAGGAGGCCATGAGGGCTTGGAGGAAGCCACCTCCCATATATACAGATGTTGGGACTCTAAGCTCAGGCTTGACATGGAGACGAACTCATCACGATAAAGGTGCGGTGTAAGATTCCGTCCCAGGAAGAGGCTGTCTGTATGGAGGTGAAGAAAGTGCCCTTTCTCCACGGGGGTGCACGGACTGGAACAGGAGCCCTGAGGGGGCAAGGCTGGCTGCCTCCGGGACGTGCCCCTAGATGGCTGGCGGGCAGTGCCACTGTCCTGCTCCCTCGCTCAGCTTCTCACAGCGACTGCCCAGCCCACGCTGGTTTCCTAACACTCACCCATCCTAAGGGGCTGGTCTCCCTACCTGCAGCCCACCTTACTCTGGCCTCACTGTCACTCCAGAGAATATGCCAGAAGAAAGTGCATCAGACTCGGGTTGGTCCCTGGGAAGTTGGCCAAACCACGTGACGGGAGCCCGGGGCTTGCTCACGCCCCCGCACCTCCCCGCCTGTTGTTCCCCCGGAACCCGGGACTCACCGCATTGCCCACCGACAGGAAATTGTTGAGCAAGAGCAGATTCGTCCACCATGCTCGCCGGCAGTTATCCAGGTGGAACTTGGGCACATCCCAGACAGGTCCCCAGGGAACCAGAGAGAACAATCCAACCAACAAGCACACGGAGTACAGGTGGAGAGGCTGCAACCTGGCAGGGAGAGGCGGGGGAGAGAAGGTGACCCTCGGCAGCGGTTCCATGCGGTCCCCTGGGTGAGCCCGAGAGATGCTCCAAAACAGGTTGTCCTGGGTGGGCACCCAGCTCCCCACGCATACCTCGAACACTCCTACATTCCTGGGTAAAAAATTGTGAGCACCTACTACAAGCCAGTTCCGGTGCTGCAGATGCAAAAACACGATTGAGCACGGGTGCACGTCAGCCGCTGCGCTAGCTGCTTCTCAGATAGCTCGGAACTCTCCTTCGGGGAAGTACTGCCTCTATTTACTGGTGGGGAAATTACAGCTTTGAGAAGTGGGAGACATGTCCAAGATGGCCCTGCCTTACAGCTGCGCTGACATCAGACACGGGGTCCTGTTCTTCCCCCTCGCCCGTCCCCGGAGGACAAGACATTTCCTCCTTCCCTCCCTCTTTTCCTTCCTCCCTTCCTAGCTTTATTTCTCCCTTCCTTCCTTCATACCCTACCTTGTCCTGAGCAGGACTTGAAGCAGCTACAAAGATGATGGGAAAAGGCACAGGGGTCCTTGACAAAAGGATTCGAGCTGCATCCACACCTAGTGTAGGCTTTCTAGCCGCCACATTTGTCAGTTAAAAGAAACAGCGATGGGCACCTGGGTGGCTCAGTCATTAAGCGTCTGCTTTCAGCTCAGGTAATGATCCCGGAGTCCCAGAAATGAGCCCTGCATCCGGCTCTGGCTCCCTGCTGGCGGGAAGCCTGCTTCTCCCTCTCTCACTCCCCCTGCTTGTGTTCCCTCTCTCGCTGTGTTTCTCTCTGTCAAATAAAAAAATAAAATCTTAAAAAAAAAAAAAGAAACAACTACCATGAATTTTAAAACTATACCTTATAGAAGTCCAATACATCCAAAATATTATCATTTCAGTAGGTAATCAATCTAAAAAATTGGTGAGCTGATTTACATCCTTTCTTCTTTGACTACATCTTTTTTTTTTTTTTAAAGATTTTATTTATTTGACAGAGAGAAACACAGCGAGAGAGGGAACACAAGCAAGGGGAGTGAGAGAGGGAGAAGCAGGCTTCCCACCGAGCAGAGAGCCCGATGTGGGACTCGATCCCGGGTCTCCGGGATCATGACCTGAGCCGAAGGCAGTCGCTTAACCAACTGAGCCACCCAGGCGTCCCTGACTACATCTTTCAAATCCAGTGTGTATATTTCATACTCACCCATATGTCAGGGGCCACCTGTCTGGTGGCTACCTATTGGACCTCACTGGCCTCGAGTTTAGAGGTGAGTTTGTAGCCAGGAGAGGGACACGATCCTGGCACGGATTCTGGGTGAGCTATGATCCCAGCCGTCTTTTAAAAGAACACATTCAGAGCACAGCACATGGCCCAGCAGCACCTACGAACATCTCTGTGGGGGCACCAGGGCCCGGGGTGGGCTGCAACAGATGGGAAGGGCACGACTACTGGGGGGCAGCACCCAGCCCCTGGTCTGCATTGGGCCCCAAACCTGTTGGCCTCCTATCCTCCCCACAAAGATAGCATCCTTCCTAGCCTGTGTCTTGCAGGTTGGAGGGTTGTGGGCACGCAGGGAGCAGGTGGGATAGCAGACCACGGACAGGAAGGGCCGCCGACAGTGCCAAGATGTGTCTCCCCAGATCAGCTCAGACAACAGCCAGGAGCCTTTCCGGGGCCTGGGCCTTGCTACACCAGCCATCTGACCAGGCTGCCCGGCAGCTGCTCCCACAGGCCCCCAAATCCCCCTTCCTGCCATGTGTCACCTCCCCAAGGAGAGTAAGTCAACCCCCTGCCCCCCTCAGAACCAGGGTTCAGGTCCAATGTCCTTGGGAGGGAGCAGGGCCCAGGCGTCGCTCTCCCCAGCTCAGTCTCTGAGGGGCCCGTGGGCCAGGGCAGAGGCCGCTGGGGTGGGTCTCACCTTGAGGAGCAAAGCTATGGAAATGGGGGAGATGGGGGGAATGGGCAGTCCAGTTTTATCTAAATTTTCCTACTGAGAACATCATAGAACTTTTTTCTTCCTGCTTCTATGAAAAAGGGGGAATGATAATCCCTTATTTCAAAGAAGATCATGATTCCTGCCTCCTAAGATTTTTTTGAGAATCAAATGAGATCAGTAAGAAAAAAGTGGGAAACATTGAAAGCGTCAGATAAATGTAAATGCTCTTCATTTTTGTCCAGGCTTCTGGAAGACTTACAGTCAAGGTTTTTGAAGATTAAAAAGTACAACTTTGGCTGTTTTAAGAGGTGTGAGAAGCAGGCATTCTCATACCTGGGGGCCGGGAAGGTAAATTGAAAATCTTCTATCAAAATGTTAGATGCACCAAACTACCAATTCTACTAGGAATTTGCCCACAAGCATGTTCGCAGTAGTGCGCAAAATGTATAGACATTGTATTGTCTAAGATAGCAAAAATTTGGAAATACGACCATGCCCATTAATGGGGACAGGTTAAACTCCTGATAGTCCACGAACACATCACTGTCCCGGGCAATGTTTGAAGTCAGTGAGCTGGGTCCTTTCCATGCAGAGATATATCAACATTGACCGTTAAGTGCAAAAAAAGCTACGTGCATAATAATACAGCATAGAGTATAACCTTATTCATTAGAAAAAAAAAATGCCTAGTGCATATGAATACACGGAAAGCACCTGCAAAAATTCACAAGAAACTGTTAACAAAGGTGTCCCATGGGGCGTGAGACTGGAACGGGTAGCCTTTCTTTTAGTATAACCTTCTGTTATAGTTAGACATTGTCATCAGTAATTTTTTTTTTACATACAGCTATAAAACTTCCTGATTTTTAAAACGTGGCTCCTGGTTGGAATAATCGCAGAGTTTTAAGGGTTTGGAATTGCTACTCTCCTTGTTTCCCATTACGTAACCTTTGTTCTGATTGACGCGGGGAAGCTGGGTTTCTTTAGGCCCGAATAGCCCCCAGCTGTCTGTAGGCCATCTCCTGCCGCTGTCCTCTTACTGTCTAATCTCAGAGTGATTCTTGGAAAATGTTAAATCTGACCATGCCACTCCTCTCCAGGAGCTTCCCCAAAGGCTTCTTGTCTCAGAATAAAATCGAAAGTCCATAAGGGTCCTGTATGCCCCAGGTCACGGAGTTCCTGCCCCACCTCTCTGAACTCATTCCTCTTCTATTCTCCAAGTTCACTGCTCCCCCCACTCCAGAGGGCTCTGTGTGGTTCCCCAGACACATCATCCGTGTTCCCTTCTCTGCACCCACTCCCCACATAGGCCCTTCTGCCCTCACAGCATTCTCTTTCCTTAGAAACTTCTTTTATTTCCTTTGACAAATGTCACTTCCTCTACCTGTCCAGAGCAAGACCGCATCAGGCCTTCAGGCCTGTCTCCCAGTTAGCACTTGGTGACACTTCTCATCACTGACCCGTTAGAAATGTATTTGCATGTTGCAACTTAATGTTGCATATCTATTTGTTGATCGCCTCTCTGTCTTCACTAGAACATAACCCCCAGGCCAGAAGGCACCTGCATGCTTATTAAATGCTGAGTTCCCAGAGCTTACAACAGTGCCTGGCACACAGGGGGCCCTCAACGAACACAGAAAGAGTGAGTGAAGAAATGATTTTACTTCTAGTGCTCTCAGAGGTAAGTAGGCAAGCAATCGATCACAACAGTAACAACAGTGGGTTTTGCTGACAAAAATGAGAACAGCAAAGTGGTGAGGACTGTGGCTGCTTTCTCACCGGGTTTACTTTAGAGAGTGAGTTCAAACTCAGTTGGTGATGCTTTCCCTGATTTTTAACAGAGTTTTGTCCCACTTTGGACTCTCTCTTCCTGGCTCCAATCTGCCACTTTCCCAGTGTTCCCTGTCCCAACAATATCACCAGCATCCACCACGCTGTTCAGGCTGGAAGATCTGAATGTCCTTGATTTGCCCTCTCTCAGTGCCCAATGCCACTCACCAGTCCAGATCTGCTGTCTTGACCAGATATTGTAATAATTTACTCTTGGGATCCTCACCACCATCTTGCCCCAGAAGACCTCATTCTCTCTCTCTCTCTCTCATACACACACACACACACACACACACACACACACACACACACACACACTTCCGGCCCCCACTACTGCTTTATCTGCCTATAAGATATAAGATACTTCCAGCTCCTCAATCCTCGGCTCTAGGACTTCTCTTCTCAAAGAGGTTTCCCAGGCAGATCCCACCATGCCACTGGATCCCATGCCCCAACCCCTAACATCCCATCAGTTTCTCTCACTAAAAAAACCCTGGTCCGAATGCCAGTCCCTCTACAGAGGACCACAGGGCAGAACAGGCTGAACCTGGTGTCAAGTACCCAGAAGGAACTGAAAGAATAAGCATTCTGCTAAGTGTGCCAGACAAGAGCTACATTGAATAGTGTTTGGAAGAAACTGCAAATGTCATGGTGAAAAGAAATCAACAAAGGTCTATTCCCTGGCTCAAACTCATTCTGAACCTATTTACCAGAAAAGTTACAAGGTGTAAGTAGCAACAACAGTAGTAATGGCAGCTGGCACTTCTGGAAGCCTTACCAGGTATCACAAGCATCTCTAGGTTCTTAGCACACGTGCACTCATTTCATCTGCACGAGAGTCCAGTAGAGTGAATGCCACTATGCTTCCCATTTTTGAGATGAGAAAACTCAAGCACAGAAAGGTTGATTCAGTGTCTCAAGGTCACACAGTTGGCAGAGGATTGAGCCAGAAGGCAAGCCCAGGTGGATCAACTTGAGTCAGATCTTACCCACTCCAGTGTACTAGCCCAGGAGACTGTTTCAAGACCCTTCTTCCTGTTACATGACAACGAAATATAACAAGAGAGGCATGGGCCCTAAGTAATGAGAGCTAGCTCCAGCCCAGCCAGTAACAAGCCATGACTTAGAGAAGGTACAAAAGGAGTGTTGGGCTACGTGAGTTGGAGTTACCTCTTCTTCCTAGGCAAGGTGCATCTCATTGCATCACGACTGTCTTGCTATCCTATTGACTCCATATTCGGTCCCAATACCATATCCCCTCCTGCCCCAACCATCCATTCATAAACAGGACCACGTCCTCCCTGCCTCCATCTGAGCAGAAGCACCATCGTCTCAAGCATCACCTGCCCCTCTCCTTGTTATATCTTATTTTATTTTTATCAATACCCTTAGTACTCTGAGTTATAGGGCCCAGCTCCTACCAATTTAGAAGAGTCGTGAGCATTCTCCCATTGACGCAGCCCCGGGAAACCTGGCTGTACATTTATTGAACTCTGCTGCCCATCACCTGAGGAACGAGGATGCTTTTGCTGGTTTAATATAGTTCAAATTCTATTAGGACAGATGCCATGAAAATTGGTATCTTCCATTGCCAATGGCCATTAAGCCAGCAAAAATCAACTTTATGAAGAAAACCATGTCTCTCAGTTTATTTTTCTTCGAAAATTATTTCCAAAGAGGGCTAAAGACTCAAAAGTCATGAATGATTACGTAGCAATAATGACCTAAGGGATGAGACGATCAGACCTACCTTGCAAGACGACTGAGGATGAATCTCAGTGTGACACTGAGGGTTGTTCCTTCGTCTGAATTCTGACGTAGCTTTAAAAATGACCTCGCACTTAACCAGCCACTGAGAAAGAGAGAGAAGACCAGTCACAGGGATGACTTCTCAGTGATACAGTTCATCAGATGATTAAGTTAGTTGTCTCTGTCAGGGCACAGTAAGTGATGTTGTAGTGATGAGATTATCTCCAACACTAAAGCAATAATAGAGTCTTCCCTTGCTTGTGCTGCATGCCCTTGGCGCGTCGCCTTGAGCCCAGCCTCTCCCCGCCACCAGGACACCCAGGCTGACGTTGCAGTCACTCGCTGAAAGGTCATCAGCGACCATGGCAGAGAACAAAGCGTGCTGGAGGGCTTCCAAGCAGCCATTAAATGCTCTAGCCCAGAAGGGACATGTTTAAAGTTCTTAGGACACGGGCAACACCAGGCGCCCCTCACTGGCGGGCTGAGTCCCCCCCCACCACACGGGGCCAGGAAGCAGACCAAGGGCCTGGAGGGAAGAGAACCAGAAAAACTTGAACAAATCCACAAGCTATCACATGAGCCTTTTGAAACGACAACATCCAAAGCCACTGCTATGGTACTGCATCGTTTTCAAAGTACTTTCACTAATGGTGCTGCTTCTGCTTCGAGAGCAATACCAGATTCCTTTGTCATAAATGTTTGTTGAGCGAGTGATGGGTAAAAGGGAAGATATTATCATCCCTGTTTACCTAATAGGGAAATTGAAGCTCAAAGATTCAGTGGGCTGCCCAGGATTCTCCACCAGCACATCCTGATGATAAATTTGTTACCCAGAATATCCAGCTAAAGAAACAGGCTATGTCTCTGAGTTCTAACTTGATGGTCATCAAGTCTGGGAGTGAGTTTCCTGACCTTTTGACATGGATGCCAACAATCCTTGTGGGTGTTTCCCTGAGGAACAAATGCATTTTCTATTGCAAAAGAGGGCTGTGTGTGTGTTGGAAGGGATCAGGGAGGGTTAGAGAACATCTTTGTTCTCTGCCAGCACGATTTTCTTTTGAAACACAGCAAGTCAGATTCACTAGAATAGAAACACAATTGATAGAGACGTGTAGAAAGGAGCCCTGAGATGTGGAAATGGGGCAACCAATCCCAATTCCGGCCTCCTCTTCATTTCAGGAAAGAATGAATCAGGGTCTGTCTCTGTGTGCGGCCGCGGACCATCCCACCGTTCAGTTCCTCCGGGAGACAAAGAGAAAGCCTGGCAGGGAGAACAGCTGTGAGCAGAAGTCTCTATCGGATGCTGGGAAGACCCAGAGTCCTGACCCCGGGGGTAGGGGTGCGGGGGGGGAGAGTAAAATCCTGTGGTAGAGACACGTGGGGTCAGTTGCAGGGATGAAATGGATCCCGACCCGTCCCCAGCAATAGTCAGGAATCTTTAGTTTTACTATGTAAACATAGGAGTGAGATGGTGGGTAAGATGTGCTTTGGGTCCAAAACAAACATAATGTTTCAGTTCTGATTCTAATTTTCCTAGCTCAGGGGACTAGGGCAAGTTACTCAGTCTCTGCGCATCAGCTTTCCCTGCTGTAAAAATGGGCATTATATTTGCTCCAAATTCCTGGGTTTATTGTGTATGGAATAGAAGATCGCAGGCTCTTAGCATGATGGCAATCCTAAGAATCATTTAGTAATATTCCTGTTGGCCAAATGAAAAAAATTTTAAGGGAATTAATGCATTTTCTTTTCTTTCTTTCTTTTTTTAAAGTTTATTTATTGAAGTCCTCTGTGCCCCCACGGTGGGGCTCGAATGCACGGCCCCAAGATTAAGAGTCGACTGCTCTTCTAACCGAGCCACCCTGGTGTCCCAATGTGCACTTTCTAAAGTCAACAAAATGGATACGGAGGGGAAGAAAACAGTTACTGAGACAGGCAATGAGAAATAGAAGCAATAGGGATAAAAAGAAAAGAGATGCATGGCTTGGTCTCCTAGACTAGGTCACCCCGCCGTCCTCAGCTCCTCCTACCGCGGCTCACGCTGTGGTTCTCAGACTCAGGCAGGGGGCAGCCGCACCCCCAGGGGCTTCTTGCGGTCTGGACAGTACGATTCAGTGGGCCTGGGGTGGGCCCAGGAATCTGCATTTGTAACAACCTTCCAGATGAGGTTAATAACAACCGCTTTGGGACGAGGCTCTGAGAAGCACAGATAAGAGGCCCCGCCCTCCCCAGGCCCCAGCGTGAGCCTGGGGTCAGATATGCAGTCAAAGGGGTGCCAATTTTCTTGGACATCTGAAATCTCATAGCCTTGGCCTGTGTTGTGGGTATCTCAGGGCTGACCCAGTGGCGTCTCTGTTGTCTCAGAGAGTCGCCCTGATAGTCCAGGCCAGTGGCTTCTCAGGCCTTCATTCTTCCCTCCTGGAGGCCATCCTCTACCCTGAGTACTGGCCCTGGTTCCAGCCATCCTGATCTGTCCTTGCCAGCTTCCCTCCCACAGTTTGGAGCTCTGCCCCATCCAGCATTTGGTGTTTTGTTTGTTTGTTTTGTTTTGTTTTTTGCCTTGTTCTTCTAGTCCTCTTATAGGGAACAGAGTTTTGGACTTTGAATGCTGTGCCCTGGGCAGACATCCCCACCCACCAGAGGTGGGCCCAGGTTTCCCACAGTTGGGCTTTGCCTGCCTGGTTGGGCCCAGCTGTGCCCTCCTGGGAAGTCTGGGGCCTGATGGTTCCCATATCATTGCAGATGGTGGGCTCGGACCCCGCCTGTCTGGGCCACTAGACGGCCACCCTGGCCACCTCCTAGCATGAGCTCCTTCCCTGGTGGCCAGGTCCCAGCTCATTCTGTACCCTACTTTCTCTGCAGTCTCCCAAGAAACGATCACACCAGAGTCTTAAGCTAAAACAATTAAGAAACTATTTTCAAGGAAGGAAGGAAGGAAGGGAGGGAGGGAGGGAGGGAGGAAGGGAGGGCAATAAAAAGAAGGGAATCATTTCAACAAGTCCTTATTGAACATGTAAGTTAGTGATAGCAGGACCCCAAACAGAAGCAAGTCCTGCCTTATGTCTAGTGGAGAAACATAGACAATAGAGAAATAATAAGTAAATGGCATCTCTAAGTATGTTAGATAAAGAGAAAAAATAAATCAGGAAAAAGGAAGCCAAGAGTGCTACTAGGTCCATTTTAAACCAGGGGGACCAGCAGAGCAAGTCGGGGGAGGCAGCATGTAAACCTGCCTCTGGGAAGTACGTGCTGCAGGAAATGGTGGCCGTCCTCGGCCCCCTGTGGCTCCTGTTTGCCAGCTGCTTCTCTCCCAGTCTGGTGGTTCATAGGCTTTGGCATTTTACAGACTTCAGAAAATCGAAACAAACGAGGAGGCAGGCACCAGAAGCTTGCTCCCTCGTCTGCCAACAACCTGACCTCCATCCACATGTCGCTTCTCTTTGGTGGCTCCCAGCACATAATGCAGACGTGCCTCTCTCCTCATCTCCACCTGCCAGGCAGCTCCCCCGCCACCGTCAGCACCCCCACACCCTGCCATCTCTGCCCCATTTTTTGTCTTGGCTCCCTGGTGCCTGCACTGTCCCACCTGTCCCCCTTTCACCTCTCACTTATTCCTCGGGGATTCCCCTTCTTCTCCATGCTCTGCAGGCTGGGGCGGCAGAGGTCTCAGCACTTAGCCCTCGGCGGCCATTCCGCTCTCCGCCCAGAGCATCTGATTCAGCCCTGTGGCCTCCATGCTGTCGGGAACCAAGGACCCCAAAGTCCCCATCCCTGGCCCTGACATCTCCACCGGGCTTCCAGACCCCTGCTGACCTCACACTTCGATGTGGGTATCCATGAGCTCCCTTTACCTTCACGTGGTTGGGATGGTTTGATTCCAGCAGAAAGCCTGCTTCTCCCTCCAGACCCTGCTTCTCCCTCCAGACCGTGTTTCTCCCGCAGTCTTTGCACTCAGTGAGCACCGCCCCTGTCTCCTCGGTTACTGAACCATGCCAGAAATCCTTCTCAAGTCCTCTCGTACTCACCCTTCGTGTATAAGGAGCAACGGGTCTGGACAATTCCACCTCTAAATCCTCTCTTAAATGTGACCTTCTCTCTGCCCCGCCCACAACCCCACAGGCCCCTCATTGTTTCTCATCCAAAGTACGGCCAAGGTCATCTGACCTTCCTGCTTCCATCCCTGCCTTCCTCTAGTCTATTATTAACCGAGGAGCCAGAGTGGTCACTTTTAAAATGTGAGATGTGGGGCGCCTGGGTGGCTCAGTCGGTTAAGCGTCTGCCTTCCGCTCTGGTCATGATCCCTGAGTCCTGGGATCAAGCCCCGTCGTCGGCTCTCTGCTCAGCAGGGGGGCTGCTGCTCCCTCTGCTGGTCCCTTGCTTGCACTCTCTCTGTCAAATAAATAAAATCTTTTTTAAATAAATAAATAAATAAATAAATAAAGTGGCAGATGATACTGCTTTTCAAATGAAAGCTATCTAACCACTTCCTGTTCCACTAAGACTGATGTCCTAATTCCTGAGTCTTGCTACAAGGTCCTCTCCGGTCTGCCCAGTCTGGCTCAAACTCTCTTGCTTCTCCTCCCTCTCTTCCCACTTTCACGATGCTTCAGCCTTCTTTTGGCTCCTTTAACAAGGCTCTCTCTTTCCCTCCTCTCTCTCTCTCTCTCTCTCTCTCTCTCTCTCTCTCTCTCTCTCTCTCAATCCTTAGCTCGTCTACACTAGTGCCTCCCTTTGCCGGAAGCTTTCCTATCCTGGATTCTTCCATGACCAGCTCCTTCTTGCTGCTCAGAGCCAATAGTCCCTCAACAGCTAAGCCTTCTCCGACGACTCTAAACAGCTACCCACTCGGACACACACAAACACTAATGGGACCGCAAGAAGTCCTCATTTGTTTTATCCACGGTTGTAGCCTCAGGGCCTAGAACGATGCCCGGCAGACAGGGATTCGGTAGGTGATGGCTGGAGGGACGACTGCCCAGCATCTGACGAAAGTAGCTGCCAACCACTGTCGCCCTCTCCCTGTGAAGGAAGAGACATGTAACCCAAAAGAGGTAGGAGCAGTCCTCACAGTGACCGAGAACACGGACTCCAGATTCACGCTGCCTGGGTTCGGAGAGCGGGTCTGCGCTGGGACCATCTCCCTCAGGCTCAGCGCTCTGACCTTTAAAGTAAAGATTCTGTAGTCTATCCATACAATGGAATGTTCCTCAGTCATAAAGAGGAATGAGATTGTTCTGCCACAATGTGCATGAGCCTCAGAACTATCACACTAAGGGGAGCATGGGTGGTTCAGTCATTAAGCGTCTATGCCTTCGGCTCAGGTCATGATCCTGGAGACCCGGGATCGAGTCCCACATCGGGCTCCCTGCTCGGCGGGAAGCCTGCTTCTCCCTCTCTCACTCCCCCTGCTTGTGTTCCCTCTCTGGCTGTGTTTCTCTCTGTCAAATAAATAAAATCTTTAAAAAGAAAAAAAAAGAAATATCACACTAAATAAAAGAAACAAGCACAAAAAGGCCTGAAATTGTGTGGCCTATTTATGCAAAATATTTAGAAGAGGTAAATCCACAGACTCAGAGAGTAGATTTCTAGGAACCGGGCGAGGGGGTGAGGGGGAGAAGAACTGCTTGATGGGTATGGGTCTTCTTCGGGGATGCTGAACATGTTTCAGAACTAGTTAGAAGGGCTGGTTTCACAGGCCTGGTAATACACTAAATGCCACTGAGTTGTTCACTCAAGGGGCTTAATTTTACGTTATGTGAATTTCACCTTAGCAACAAAAAAAGAAGAAAGTGGGGATTCTGTGGTCCCCTGTCAGGGGGATGTTGTTAGGATTAAGTGAGGTAATGTTGCAACACTTAACACAGTGCCCAACATTTATCAGACAATTAAGAAAATGGAACTCTTAGTAGTTTATTTAAATAAAGAAAGATTTATGAAATGTCACACCATTTTCAGATTCGTTCCACATTTCATTCTAGTAGAACTGGCAACTTTATCATGGATTTGCATTCGTCCATGGACCAGAATTTGAGAACCATTGAAATAAACAATTTGATTCAGATAAAATCACCTTTTGTAAAAAAAAAAAAAAAAAAAAAAAAAATTAGAGGGGCGCCTACGTGCCTCAGTTGGTTAAGTATCTACCTTCTGCTCAGGTCATGATCCCAGGGTGTGGGATGGAGCCCCTCGCCGGGCTCCCTGCTCGGTGCGGGAAGTCTATTTCTCCCTCTCCCTCGGACCCCTGCCCCCAACTCATGCTCTTTCTCACTCTCTAGCTCACCTTCTGTCTCTCTAATAAATTAATAAAATCTTTAAAAAAAAATGTAGAGAGCCATCTCAACTCATTTAACGCACTGAATCTACAAAAGAGAGGAGCTGATGACAACCGTACTACCTACCGCCAGACAGCAGTAGGGCCAGGGGAGCAGAGAACCGTGAGCCATTCCGTTTTTCTCACTAAAGTGATGCTGGCCTCACACCCACACACATAACCGCCAACAGTCACAAGTATACAGCAGCAGAGCAAACGCCCTGTTACCTGACGAAGAAGAACGTGTCGACCCCAAGATAGAACGGGCCACTCCGAGAATAAAGGTATAGTGGATTTTTAAGCACTCTGGTTTTCCACTCGAGCACATTATCTGCAACAAACATGAAAACAGTGCCTTTTTGTTTCCCAGAAGAAAGTCATGGGGTTTATGTTTTCAGAACAAGCAAGAGGAGCGCCTTCAGCTTTCATAGCGTCAAGAAGATTCCGTGCAGCTCCACAACTTGAGTGGAGAAGGTAGCCCGGCTTCCGAAGTAGGTACCTAATAGAGCCTACCACAGAACGGTCAGCAGGGCTTCGAGCTGCTCCCCGCTCTCCCAGTGCCCACAGCCCAGGGGGGGTGAGGGGCATAGCAGCATCGTCCCATGGGTCACGGGCTGGTGCAGATCACCCGGGAGCTTCTTCAAACCACCCCAGTCCGGCCCCGCCCCCCAACTCTGCCTCACATGTTGGCCCCACTTACAAAGGGCTGTTCCTTCCCACGGTGCATTGGGAGGGAGGCAACAGGCAGAAGAAACACTAATTTCACAGGGCCCAGTATTTATTTACGCTTGACTATGTTTCCAGGAGAAAGAAACGTTAGTTTCTGGATTCCTTGATCATAACTAGAAGGAATCCAGGTCTTAGGACAATGACTATGCAGTCATCAGGTATCACTGCCCCCTGTTCGGGGGCGGGGGAGAGGGGGCTGACTCACACCCAGCAGGAGGTAAGGCAACTGCAGGGCACTGGCTCCAAAATGGAAGGCTGCTCTGGGGGGAGGGCTGCAGCCTCGCATCCCCTGGCCTGATGGGCTCCCCTTACGTGAAAGCCTCTCTCTCCCTCCACCGCTCATAAGGACTCATCGGTTCTCCTCACCCAAAGACAGCCATGCGGTCATCTGGCTGGTGTGCCCCGACATGATCCAGAGGAGACTCAGAACCCGGATGCCATTCAGCACGGAGCAGGTGGGTCCTGGCGTCTCTGCGGTCCACACAGCCGGCACGGTCCTCTGCCAAGAGAAGCATTTCAGAGCATGCTCCACGGCTCCTAAAAGTCCTGGACGAGAGCACAGGTGTTACCATCCACCCTGAGAGCCAGACCGGTGCACACGCTGCCCCACCAGCGACAGTCGTAATACACACACCGATGATCTTGCTTGTCACACACACACTCCTTTGCTGGAATCCTGGACTGCTCACCCAGTTGTCTCTGGTGCCCTCTTGTTCTCTCTGTGCACCTTCGGAGGTGGTCTGCAAACGGTGACTTGCCCTAGCATGCTTGCCCTGAAGCCAGTGCCCACACTGCCGCGCACACAATGTGCTAACACAATATGCTAACCCAGCGCAGGCCCCGGGAATGCCAGCACCTGATCCCTGTCCTGTTTTACAAAGTGGGGGGAGGGGGGCTTAGACATCATTCGGGAACCACATGCTGCGTTCCACTCGGAATGGCCTTCCTTCTGACCTCCCAAGAATGAACTACTTGCAAACAGCCCTAGCTGTCAAGTACAGGGATGCAAACAGGGGCACAGCTGCTAAGGAGCCTGGCCTTGTCATTAGATGCTCCTGGCTCTGAATCCGCATGTACTTTGTCAGATGCTCTGTTACCTCTGGCAAGTGAGTTAACCTCTCTGTGCCTGTGTCTCCACATCTAGAGAATGGGAACCAAAGTAGATCTTACAATCTTAGGATTATCATGAAGAACAAAGGAGATGACATCGCAGTGTTGAGTTCACTATGTTAAGCCCTATTGCTTTAATTGCTTTAATTCCTTATTCCCTCTAATTTTTAACAAAATTAATTGGACTCACTTAGATTAATTTCAAATAGCTGGAGCTGGGAACCGGGAACCTCCAAAGGAAAGCTCACACCACTCCAAGAGACTCACTCGTGTTTTCTCCTGGATGTGGCTTGGTGCTTAAACTTTGCAGGTACAAGGCTGCAGAATTGAGACGTGCTTACAAATGAGATCTGGCTTATAACCAGATCCTGGAAATCTAACTCAATTTCTTTCTTTCTTTTTTTTTTAAGATTTAATTTACTTGACAGAGAGAACACAGTGAGAGAGGGAACACAAGCAGGGGGAGTAAGAGAGGGAGAAGCAGGCTCCCCACCAATCAGGGAGCCCGGTGGGGACTTGATCCTGAAACTCTGGGATCCTGACCTGAGCCGAAGGCAGACGTTTAATGACTGAGCCATCCAGGCGCCCTCTAAGTCAATTTCTTAAATGGGAGACTGTAACTGCCAGAGGAGTTTTTCCCTCGGAGTCACTCTGCGAGGTACTGCCTGAGGCACGGAGCTCACCCTGACAGATCCCCTGGCGTGGAACAGTCGCTGTGTCCCAGCCCCGCGTCCCAGCTCCTCTTGGCTCCTAAGAAGCCATGTGCCACATGGAGAGACGTGGCCTGGGGCCCTGCCCAGTTCTACCCCGTCTTCAGCCTCTCAGGACCTCTTCCCTCACTTTTAAACTAGCAGGCTTTTTGGCCCGGCTCCCGCGAGCATCTGAGCACATGTGTCAAACATCTGGCCTGATGCCCACCTTGGCAAGCAAGTACTGAATACATTTTGCTACCTTTTGGTTTTTTTTCCCATCTAAATTCTGCTTGTGGGTGAACTTAAGGAGTAGCAGTTTACACTACTGTCTGAAAATAACTGGTCGGTTATTCAGGGAGGACAGAGAGGACGGCCTTTCTGAGTCCCTTGTGCTCATTTGTAAATGGAAAGCAGAAGGGCCGTGGGGAGGATGGCTCAAAATGAGGCGTGCAGTCAGTGGTTCTCCTGGGGGGGCAGCCCAGCAGCTTCCGCATCACCCGGGTACCTGTTAGAAAGGTACAGTCCCAGGTCCCACCCCAGACCTACTGACTCGGAATCTTTGAGGGTCCAGCCCACAAACCTGGGCTGTGACAAGCCCTCTGGGTGCTTCTGGGCACACCAAGGTTGGAGAACACGGGATAAGTTGGTGTTTTGGAAAACCTTGCAGCCCCTTTGGATTTTCTCAGTGATTATTACCATGAGCTCGCTTCAAGCACCTGACCACAGATTAAGAGCCCTGACTTCCAGGGGCTGAAATCCTTGGCTTTTTATTTCATGGAAACTTCCCAAACATGCTCTCCTATTTTTCTCATCTAAGTAGGAAAGGACAGGCTCACGTATCAGGAAACCTCTCTAAGCGAATGCGATGATTATTTGGAGGATAAAGAACCAGGGCTCTGAAATACCCAATTTGGCTCTAAACTTCTAGAAGACACGGTATTCTTATGTTGATTTGACTAGCTGGTGAGTGGAAAAGGGGAGAGGGAAAAAGATGCTGAGCCTAGGGCTCTCTCCACCTCGATTTTTAATTCCAATCATCCCGGATATGATATTTTCCTCTGATGGTATTAAATACAAAAATATTTCTACAGCAACAGAACAAGGAACCTATCTTCCCACACACCTTTCTGAAGTCACACTTTAGTACACCTGCCGAAAAAGCGGACATAACTTTGTATCCTGATCACAGAGGGTCCTAGTTTGGACTGAAGCCCTAATGTTTCATTGGCTGATTGCTGAATCCATACCAGGTGTCTGCCTAAAATCCAGCGATCTGGCCTTAAAATGCCAAGCTCCGAGAGTCAGCCTTCCAACTACTGCGGCAATGGTGGATTTGGGGGACTGTAGGCTCACCCCAGGTCTGATGACTAGAAGCATGTAGGAGGTGCCTGGAGCCCGGCTGAACTCAGTAAGGTCAGTGTGGACCAGAGGTGTTGGCCAATTTAAACTCCTCCCCTTTCCCCCTTCCGGCTTAAGGGAAGAGAATGAGGAAAAGAGCAATGTATCAGGAGGAGGCCAGTTCACATTATCTTATTTAAATCCCTCGACAAATCCCATCGCATGCCTCCATTTTATGCATGTGGAGACTGAGTGTCCTAGAGGTCAAACAACCTGACCAAGGGCAGAGTTGGAAACCAAGGCAGGTTTGACCCAGGACTGCCAAGCATGGGCTCTTTTAGTCATGCCCATGGAAACTTCTATGTGGCGGCTGGGAAGCCGAGTTCTTGAACCAGGTCACATGAGGAGACGCTGAGGGGCCCTGAAATTTGGGGGAGCCTAGTATCTAAGTCAAAGGGCCTGTGAGGAGAAATTACAGAGCAGCAGGCACTGACTCGGTTTAGGAGCCTCTAACAACGGACGCTTCCCACAGCGATGACGCGGGGTGCAGAGGGCGAGCGTTCTCAGCTCTTCTGTTACATCATGCTGACACAAACATGCTCTGGGCTGCTTTCCTTGCGGTTGGGAATTTGTGGGGGTACATTCGGCTTTGGTTTTGCCTGAAGATCCAGACAGGATCGGATAAAACCATCACTGTGCCTTCCACCGTGGACATACTCCCCGAAGCTGCTTGATCACATTCTCCTAATCCTTTGGCCCATTCACTGAAATTGTGCCTTATTTTTATCCCCTGAGGTGGAGGAAGGGAGGGTCAATTATGTGCCCTGCACAGGCTCGGGCAGGCACGGGTCCCGCGTTCTAAAGGGGTTTGCACGAGGATGTTATTCTTGTTTCAGAGTGTGGTGTGTGTGTGTGTGTGTGTGTGTGTGTGTGTGTGGTCTTTGCCTTGCCATACGGGCAGGTGGAAATGAAGGAAATGCTCTTGATTTTTCACTGAAACACAACACAAGGTGACCAACCGCTAACTGCTGTCCAGCCCTCCCTTCCCTAAGTGGGTTATCTAGCTCCGGGCTCAGCTCGCCTCTGGCAGCCTTTAAGCAACGGCGCACTTACTCCCCTGGCTCGGATCTATCCTTTACCTTAGCGATGCCAGGAGGGTTCTGTGAGTCATCTGTGTAGCTGCGACACTGAAAATAGACACTGGCATCATGGAATTGTTCTCTAAAGGATTATTCCAGTGAGAGCCAAACTCTGTTCTGACCTAGTTGTTGGATAGCACGAAGACACACTCGATAATTGTACCCGAGAAAGAAAGCAGCATTTTCAGCGACCTCGCCTCAACACTCCGATGGCCAACAAAGACAGAACTGTAAGGAACAGAGACCCAGCCTCCACACCGGCATTTAGAAGCCATGGGGTAGTCACCAGATTCCAGCACTGAAGGGTTTATTTTCCAACTGCGACTCATCTAAGTCACCTCCCGTGATTGGTCTTAGTTTCTTTCTTTTTTTTTTTTAAAGAGTTTATTTATTTGATAGAGGGAAACACAGCCAGAGAGGGAACACAAGCAGGGGGAGTGAGAGAGGGAGAAGCAGGCTTCCCGTCGAGCAGGGAGCCCGATGTGGGGCTCGATCCCGTGTCTCCAGGATCATGACCTGAGCCGAAGGCAGTCGCTTAACCAACTGAGCCACCCAGGCACCCCTGGTCTTAGATTCTTAAAATGCTTACTTTTTCCTCTGCTCCGGGTTCCTGATACGGAGAGATGGGCCGGGCAACTCGTTCTGCTTCTTGGTTCACTCCTCTGGGTCTCTCTCAAAGGCAGACTCCCGTCGGTGGCCAGAGGGGCAGGTGCCGACCTGCCATTGGACCCCCTGCGCCTGGCTGCCATGTAGACAGTTCCGGCCAGGGGCAGGAAGACGCCCAGAGAGGTGAGGCACCTGCAGGGAGAAGACAGGTGTGAACCAGCCTCACTTCACACCGACACCACGGAACATAAGAGAAAACAGCCCAGTGAAAAACAGACCACTCAAGCCCCCAAACAAAACACAGATAGATATCTAACAAGGGGTGGGAGTGGTGTTCTAGAATAAATAATGAAAGAAATGATAAAGTCAAAGATGAAATGGATTTCACTAAATTCCATATTATAACTGTAAAAAAAAAATCATGAACAAAAGCAACTGAAACACTAAGGAAGATACTTGCAGCTGATAGGACTAAGGATTCGTATTTTCACTTGCATTATATAGTTTCAAAATCAGTAAGAACCCAACTCACTCACATGCATAGAAACAGGAGTGAGAAGTAGGAATAACAGAAAAATTTTGGGGAAAAACTCCTTGTTATCTAATTTTTTAAAACGTCCACTTTACCAATTTATGTAATCTATCAAATTGGTACTGGTTTTTATAAAGGGAGCCTTTGATGTGGGAGATGGAGTGCTGGTGGAGACATGGACGTCTTTGGGGGGGCAGTCACATAGGTGAGGTTTCCAGGAAAGCCTCTCACCAATAACTCCAGCTACAGGCAGCGATTCTATTAACTTGTCCTGAGGACCGACGCATGATGCGAATAAAAATAACAGGCAGGATTGCTGAGGTGTTCGTGGGAAAAGCCATGGCTCTGATAGAAGAAAGTAGTTTTCAGAGGTCACACCATAGGAACAGGACTATTTGGGGACCGTATGCATTTTTCAGTGACTCAAACTCAATCGCTTTTCCTCTCAAACATTTCCCGTTTCTCGTTCAAGGTACCTGGTGATCTCCCGTGGAGCACTGGCCAGACATCACTCAGGAATGAAAATTAAATGACTATGCATCATTGGTGAGTGGAAGTTGATAACACAGTCCCGACATAACGCATCCCAGCCAGGTAGCCACAACGCCATACTCACAGACACACAGCAATGAAGGTGTCGAGGGGGAACATTCCAGTAGCACATCTGGCCACACTTGCGCCAGATGAGGAGGAAGAATTTGTTGTAAAAAGAGAGAGAGAAGGGGCCAAAAATGAAGTATTTCTGAATCTTAAAATATCTATCAAGGGGAAAAAAAAGAGATTGTATTAGAAATACTTCATTTTGCAATAAATATACTTTTCTGAGAGCTTTCATATCTATTATTTCAAAACAAAACTTTGACATTAAAAAGGGCAGCCGGCTTATCATATATCTGATGTGTAGATGGGGAAAATAAGGCACGAAGATGCTGAGATTCACAGAAGGAGGAACTCAGCGCAGCGTGATGCGGACTGCGCTCTCCAGAATCCGTAACCCGCCCAGGCTCCTGCATCCTCTCCCAGCACAGCACTGGGAAGGACAATCCTAAAAGGCACCACGGCCAGCTCAAATCTGTTTGCAAACACGTTCCCACAAGAGAGAGATAAGTGCAACATGAGATGAAAAAATAAAATGGAAACCCACAGTCCGGGGAAAGGTATGGTCTAAAAAGGAAACTGAAGCACCGGCTCAGGGCATAGCTCATGGTCAGTACAAGCAGTTAGTAGGGGTATTAGCGGTAAGAGGAGGGCCGTGGTCTCAAACTTTCACGTGCTCCAGAATTTCCTGGAGGGCCGCACCACGGATTGCCCCCTGCTTCCCCTCCCTGCAGTCTGATGCAGTAGGTCTGGGGAGGGGCCTGAGAGTTTCCATTTCTAAAAAGAAACCAGGTGCTTCTACTACTGATCAGGACACACACACGCTGAGCTCCACAGGACCAGGGAGCTTTCAAAACTTCAGCAAAGGTTGGGGAACTCAGTATGTTTTCATTAAATAGCAATGGCAAGGAGGAATACCAAGAAAATAAAATATTAAGTGCCTATTAGGTATGAGACGTGTTTGGGTCATTATCTTCAATTCATCAACAACTTAAAGGAACTACTATTTACCTTATTTTACAGACAAGGAAAATTCTCCTCGGAGAAGCTCATGCACTTAAGCATAGTGGCTAAAAATACAGGTTCTTCAATTTGAGGGCCTACATCTACCCTTTATAATATGACCATGGACAAATTATTTCATTGCCCCGTGCCTCGGTTTCCCCCTTGGTAAAATGGTGATAACAGTTCCTTATAGGGTTGTTATGAGAACCAAATGTAGCAAGAGCTATAAAGCATTTAGCAAGTACTTGGTACCAAATTCAATAAATGCCAGCTGTCTCTGTTGTCGCTCCTAAGTGGAAGGGACAGAATTCACTCAGATCTGCATGAACCTCAACAGGGCAGTCTTTTTATTCCCTTATACTACCTCGGTTCCCCACAAAGAATGGGCTAGGCTTGCATTCGGGAGGCTTGGGTTTGAGCCAGCTTGCTGTGTGACACTGGAAAGGTTACTTCACCTCTCTGGGTCTCACTTCCTCCTCTGGCTAATGAGGAAGCATGGGTTGGACGTCTTCTAATGTCTCTTCTACCTCCACTACCCACTGTTCCCATGACTGTGACCAGAGGCTTTCTGAAATGTCCTAATAGGTCATTAGAACCTTCCTTTGCCAGCCCTAACTGCCCAGCACAGACTGGAGGCCACAGGGAAATCCATAATCAAGATGTCAAAATCTTCATGGTTTATCTACACTTTAAAAAACCTTTTTAAAAAAACGTAACTTGGGGGGGGCGCCTGGGTGGCTCAGCTTTTAGGAGTCTGTCATTGGCTCAGGTCATGATCCTGGAGTCCTGGGATCGGGCTGTGTCAAGCTCCCTGATGGGTGGGAAGCCTGCCTCTCCCTCTCCCACTCCCCCTGCTTGTGTTCCCTCTCTTGCTGTCTCTCTGTCAAATAAATAAATAAAAATCTTTAAAAAAAAAAAAAGTGACTTAGGGCCCTGAATGTAACAAGAAGCACAAGATACCAGAATTAGGAACAGAATGATAAAGTGTACATCTGGGTTTCCAGATTAAACCTTTCATCTTCCATCGTTTCTAAAAGTATGCTTTTCCTTAGGTCTGAATCTTCCTGTCTCAAGAAGCACAGGCTTAACATCAGCTGGAAAATGTGCCCAGTTGTCTCCAATGACCGTCTTCCTGCATCTGGATCCTAGGGGAGCCGCCTCCCAGGCCCCGAAGCTGATTAAAGCAAGTTCCAGCCGACTTCTCCTCTGTTGCCCTAGGGGAAGCCCTTCTGGATGGACATCAGTGGTTGCCCCCTGGATGAAATCTAAAGCATTTACCAATGGTGCCCTAACGCTGAACGGCAGAGAGGGGTGACACTGCCTCGTGACCCCAAAGATACTCCAGGCTGCTAGATACTTACGCTTACGTACTGCAGGATAGCTCTAGCACCTAGGCAAGCCGTCAGAACAATGCTGTGTGTGTGTGTGTGTGTGTGTGTGTGTGTGTGTGTTGTGCCCGCACGTCAGTTTTGGCCTCTAGACACTCAGGCCCATCCCTTCCACTCCCTCAGGAATAAGAGCACATGGTAGGGGCTTCTGCCGGACGGCCCCTCCAGCCCCTAGCCCACCCCTTTTCTCTTCCCACCTTCTCCCTGCTCCTGTACCAAGGGCCTTACCTGCAGATTGTGCAGAACCGAAGCCCCACCTCCCGGACCCTCCCCCACAGTTCCTCCACTTTGGAAGCAGCCAGCTGGGTAGGGAATTCTAGAGATCCAGATACTCAGAGTGTGATTGGAAGAAAAGGGGAAGGTGGTCATGTCACCTTGACTCCACAGACATCTCATCGGGGAAGACACGGCCAGAGGAAGGCCGAAGGAGTGATCCCTAAAAGTGGGGGGCCTAGTTCCAAGGGCTGCGTGGCAGACGCCCCTCCCCCAGCCCCCAAGGCAACCACCCTCCTCTCAGGGTGATCACAGGACTCCAGGGACCAAGTGTCAGGAGGGGAAGACAGTGAGTAGAACAGAAGGGGGCCTTGGAGGTCCTAAACCAAAGCGCCTCTGAGAAGAGTCTCTTACAGACTGAATTGTGCCCCCCCAAATTCCTATGTTGCAGCCCTAACCACCAGGACCTCAGATTGCAAGTGTATTTGGAGGTAGGGCCTTTACAGAGGTGATAAAGTGAAATCAAGGCCATCAGAGAATCCCATCCACCCGGTGTCCTTGTATGAAAGGACGTCTGGACACACACACGTGAGCACACGCCCCATGAGCGAGCTCGGAGAGACCGCACTCAATGTCCTCAGTCCCGGAAGCACCAGGGAGAAGCCCCAACTTGCGTTGCTAAATCCTGCCATGGTAAAAAACTCCAGCTGGCAGCCGGTGCACATTCAGTCCAAACCAAGTGTCTACACGGCCAGACTCTAGGTCTATACAGGGGAATAGGAGACCTCTGATCTGTTTCCCACCAACATCTCACCATGCGCCATCACAGCCCCTCTGCTAACCCTACAGCTCAAGCCCCCACGTCCCCTTTCACTCCCTCCAGTGTGGTCCTTCCCCCCAACCCCAGGGCTCCCCAGAGCTCCTCTGCAAGGCTGCCTGTCCGCAGCTCTCCACATGAGCTCCCGCGCGGGTACTTCCTGACCGCCTTTCACTTGGGGCCCACGTACTTTTCCTACTCACTAAATTGGAGGGTTCCCCAGGGGAGTGACTCCTAACGCTGCAGATTCTCCCCGCTCAGAGCACACACATGATCTCACACAAAGACCAGCGGCAAAGCACTCAAGGCATATTTCCTGAATTAAACTAAGAACAGAAAATGGTATGCAGTGAAATGTTTTAGATTCCTTTTGAGTCCTTTTGAAGCACTTCTTTGGTTAGTTCAGGAACTCTTTATTAAAATAGCTCTATTTTAGGGACTCCTGGGTGTTTCAATTGGTTAAGCATCTGCCTTTGGCTCAAGTCATGATCCCACAGTCCTGGGATCGAGTCCTGCATCGGGCTCCCTGCTCAGGGGGAGTCTGCTTCTCCCTCTGCCCTTTCCCTAGCTCATGTGCTTTCTCTCAAATAAATCGATAAAAATCTTAAAATAAATAAAATAAAAGAGCTCCATTTTCTCACTCAGTGCTCAAGGAATTCCAGCGAGACGGGGTGGGGGAAGAAGTCACCCCTTGAAGTGCTAGCACTGATGTTCCTTGTGGCCTCATAATCTTGATTATACTAGGCAGGGCGAGATGAAGTTAGCCTAACAGCACGGGACGGTTACACACTGATGGTAGGCAGCCCAGTTCTCACTGCTTGGGGCGACTGCCAACAGAGACATCATGTTATAAAGTTCCCATGAGGGGCGCCTCGGTGGTTCAGAGGGTTAGGCCTCTGCCTTCGGCTCAGGTCATGATCTCAGGGTCCTGGGATCGAGCCCTGCATCGGGCACTGTGCTCGGCAGGGAGCCTGCTTTCCCCTCTTTCTGCCTGCCTCTCTGCCTATTTGTGATCTCTCTCTCTGTCAAATAAATAAATAAGTAAATAAATAATCTTAAAATTCCCATGAGGACAGGAGACAGACTGAGTGTGAGTCCTTAAGAATGGAAATACACAGCCCTTCAAAGTTGAGTCAGGATAAAATTTGTTAACTCGGCGTTCGCAGACCCTCACCCCGGCCCCCTTCTCCAGCTGCTGAGCTGTCCCTGTGCCCAGAGCCATCTGCTCTCTAGTCAGCTCCACACAGATTTGGCTGACGTTTCTCTAGCCCATTCTAAATGCAGGGCCCCAGTGTCCGTGGCTGTGAGTCACCACTGCTCCTGATTCCCTGTGGCCTTCAAGGGACGTCTGATACGTAGCCAAACTAGGAACCAGGCATTAGGTCGTGTTCTGGGCTGAACACAATTCTGCTTGAATTTTATCTCTCCCTCCCCCACCTGCAAAAGGTTCAAGCCCTAACCATCTCCCCACCCCCTGGGGGGGCACCCGGGAGGGGGGCTCTGACTGTGACCTTACAGGAAGTAGGCTATTTGCAGATATAATCAACTTGAGAGGAGGTCCTACGAGGTTAGGATGTAGGTGGGTCCTAAATCCTGTGTCCTTATACCCAGAGGGAAATTTGTTAACAGAGAGACACACAGGGAGGAACGCGGTGGGACCACAGAGGTAAAGATGGGAGGGATGGACCACCCTGTTTGTAGAGCTTGTTACAGGAGCCAGACACGGAACACGGCCCGTGGGGCTGACAGACCGCGACGTGGGCTGCCAGGGAACCAGCCCATAACTGCATCTGTGATCATCACACCCAAATCTCATCTAGACTCTTGTACACTAAAGCTTCAGGAGGTGACTGTCCACCTCCTTGACCCTCTCAAGTGACCCCAGGGGATCTCAAACAACAAGAACCAGAAAACCAGTTCAGCAGAAGCATGCGGGCAATATTTTGGAACAATCAGATATGATAGAAATATAATGTCTTTTTTAAAAAAAGATTTCATTTATTTGAGAGAGAGAGCGGGAGAGAGAGCAAGCAGCGGGGAACAGCAGCGAGAGAAGGAGAAACAGATTACACACTGAGCAAGGAGCCCAGCATGGGGCTCGATCCCAGGACCCCGGGATCATGACCTGAGCTGAAGGCAGATGCTTCACCCACTGAGCAACCCAGGCGCCCCAGAAATATAAAATACTAAGATGATTTAAGGGTCTTTCACGTGTCTGTGTGGAAATCAGAAAATCTTGATTTTTACAACCGAACAAATTATACCTTGTGATTCACACGTATTTGGAAAACTGCTTGGAAGAACGCGTGCCCCTCTTGCTTCCCATTTAGAATCCCCTCTGCTGACAGGCTTCAGAGCGCTTCTTTGTTTGTTTGTTTTGTTTTTTAAAGATTTTTATTTATTTGACAAAGAGAAACACCGCGAGAAAGGGAACACAAGCAGGGGGAATGGGAGAGGGAGAAGCAGGCTTCCCACCGAGCTCGGTGCCCGATGCGGGGCTCGATCCTAGTACTCTGGGATCACGACCTGAGCCGAATGCAAACGCTTAACGACTGAGCCACCTAGGCGTCCCTGGAGCCCTTCTTCAAAGCAAACTGAAATATTGTCTCCAGGACCACAGTCCTCAGGAAGACAACGAATGAAGTGTTTACTAACCTACTTTGAGGTTGGCTTCCTTTCTGTCCACATTCACAACACCCCCATGTGACATATTTTCATTCTGAAGAACTCATGCGAAGTCAGGCGACTGAAATCTTGTAAGACCCTATGGCAACCACACGGGGCAGGGTATTTCTTGCCTTCCGTCCTGCCCAGAATCTTCTTCCCTCTCTCTGCAATCTTGGGCTCATTTCTTCTCAGCCTGACTGCGACGGTCCCCACCTACGAACTCCCTGCTCTCCTGCTCTGGGGGAGCGAGGTGCGCACTTACGACTCCGCCAAAAAGCTTTAGGGATAAAACAGCCAACGAAGCTCCCCTCATATCTCCACCCCTGTCAGCTCTGCCCACCCCAGTCAGTGCCCTTCCTTTTCCCAGGTCCTGAAAGACAATCATCAAGATATCTTCGTATTGATAAAAGCATCTCACCTTCCACTTTATTCTAATATCAACTCTGGCTAATCATCTTAGCATTAGCCAGAAAAACTAGGCTAATTGATAAATCTCTTAAATAGTAATGAACGTTAACACAGGCTTAGCGAACCATTTCTTCGCTTGAAATGCTAATCTAATAACAACTCCAACAACTCCACATATTCATCTTCATTGCTAGGATATTGATGGCTTCACCAACCAGAACTGGAGTTGGAATTTAATTCATAATAATTGGTTTTCTTTTTAACAGCACATAAAATATTTGTCTAGAGAGACAGAGACTGGACCTGAATCAGTAGAGATAATCTAATTCAGAGGACGGTGTCACGTTACTGAAAACTAACCGCAATATTAACACTTAAAAGAAGATGTTTAATACTTGTGTGATATTGTGGTATAATAAGAAATCTATACTTGGTCTCGGCCCAGGTTCCTGGCACGGAGGAGCCCTAAAGCACTTGGAATTTCCTGAGTGACGGCGACGGGAGGAGGGCGTGCTCTTTTTCATACTAAGCTCCTTTCAATCAGACTCCAGTTGATGCCGATGAGCTAAGCCCAGGAGGAAGGGGCTGGTTGACAGAGGAACCGATCCTGTGATTAGAGGAACTTCTAATGGAACTTCCAGCCCCATCCCCCACCTCCAGGAGGGATGGAGATTAAGTCAACCACCAAGGGATGGTAATTTCATCCATTGTGCCTACAAAATGGAACCTCCATGAAAATCCTACACAAAAGGGTTCTGAGAATTTCTGGATTGGTGAACACAGCAAGATGCTGGAATGGAGGGTCACCCTGAGATGGTGGGGAAGCCCTGTGTCTTTTCCCAATAGCTTGCCCCGTGCACCTCTTCCATTTGGCTCTTCCTTCATCCTAAACCAGTAATAGTAAAACCTTTCTCTGCGTTCTGTGAGCTGTGACAGTGAATTATCAAGCCTGAGGAAGATACCATAGGAACCCCTGATTTGTAGACACGTCAGACAGAAGTGTGGGTAACCTTGGGACCCACTACTGGGGATTGGTGTCTATAGTGGGCAATGGTCTTGTGGGAATGAGCCCTTAACCTCGGGGTCAGCACTCTCTCCAGGCAGTTAGTATCAGAATTGTGCCAATCTGACGGCAGAAACCCACACGTTCGGTGTCCGAAGTGTTCTGAGTAGAGAAATAGTGTCTTCCTTTTAGTGTCATGTGAGTTCTTAGTTGGATGACCGGAATAAATACAAAAGATGCTAGCAGTAAAACTTCTGGGCTTTAAAACTCCTTCTTTGAACATTTTGAAAGAGTTAGAGGAAAGCAAACCAGGTTCCATGTGAACCGAAGCGTATTCATCCTGTGAGGCGAAGGTCAGAAGAGCCTGTGAGGCCGCAGAGCGTTGGAACCACACTGAACTTAGGGGTCCACCCCTCTCCATGCGAGGCACTGACCAAAACGTGGGGAGTTTAAGTGATTTTCCCAGGATCACACAGCTGGGAGATGGCAACTGGGACGGAACAGGGGGCTCCTAGCGCTAATCCATGACAACACATCGCCGCTCACAATCCCAGGCCAGAATGGCCTTCTGGATCAGGTAGCTGACAGATTCCCACACATGGGCCACAGCAGAGAACACCCACAATACAGAAACGGGACACAGCCCCCCTCCTCTCTTCAGGCCTAACCAGGCCACTGTGGGTGATGGACAATGGCTTCCATTTCAACTTTGTGTAAAGATTCAGCCCGTACCCTCTCTTTATTCTTGTTCCTCCTTCCTACCCACTCCCTTTCTATCCTACCACCTCTACCCCCAAATCCCCCAAATGCCATTATTCTCCGTGTACTGGATTCATCAGCAGGAAAGGTTGGTTCATTCCCGAAGGAATGGCCCTTCCTGACTCCAAGGAGACAGTAGTTTCCCTGGGTATATTTTGGACCTACCGAACTGAGCCATTATGGTCACATCCTCTTCGGTGCAAGAATCAGGGACACACACGCCTACCCTGTATTCGACTCCATCCTGAAAAAAAATAATGCCACAACGTTCTTTCATTTTCGTGTTCACGGCATCCTTTCTAAGGCCACTGCATGTGCTGCCCGAGAATTAGGAAGATTAGGATCGGGAGAGAAAAGTATTGAAAGGAGTTTGCTGATGTCTTTGGAGATGGCCGTCCCATTAGAGATTTACTCTGTGGAGTTAAATCTGCAGAAGACCAGATGCACTCATCTTCAAATCAAAGCTGCTGATTATTTACGAAGACGCCACAATGTGGAATCTGCCCCAGGGCTCCTGTCCCCCACAGTGCGGGTCATGCTAAGATTTGGCAGTCCTATGATATTTAGCAGAATTGCCAAGTGGCGATTTCTTTGTGAGAAGAACACAACATCTCAAGTAAAGATTTTATTCATCAATCAAGCCCATGATTAGAACGCCTGTCCCAATAAAGAAAAGATCAAATCATAAATAAAAGTTTCCAGAATGCTACTTCTAAACATGTAACTTACATGATTGTGTATGCTTGACCTTTTGCTCTGATATCAAAACCATTCTTGTGGTCAAAAATAAGATACGACATTCATCGACGTGGATTAAACCCTCAAGGAATCATCATCCCAACCCTCAGTGAGACAAGTGGAACAGGGTGATAATTTCTCTATCTCCAATGGCTGACCATTGCAAGACCGCTTGGTAGCCTGAATATTAGAGAGATTAGATTTCTTCTTTCTATTTTATATGACTGTTTCTAGTTAACCAATTAATTTTCTGTTAGTGTGGTGTGACGTCATAACATCTATGTTTGTATTTAACAGGAGGCTGTGCTGTTACTGGTTTTATTTTCCAGCCGTAAAAGAACTAACATGCTTTGAAGATAATGAGCCCTGTGACCTCAGGCAGATGCAGTGCTGTTAGTCTGGGCCAGTCTGCTAAGATAGCCTCAAATTCCTCTCTCTGAGCTCTGTTTCTGGGACAGGATTATGCACAATGGGAAGTCCACCCCTGTTTTGGTATTCCAAAAATGGATGGTGATTCAGGAGTTAATGACCAGAAACATTGGCTGGGACTTGACCTTGGATTCCACCCAAAGCTTGTCCAAAAGGCTTGCCTAGTACTGTGGGATGGGAGGAACGTCTGAAGGCCTCGGTCATTTGTAGACAACCCCCTCCGTAATGTCCCACACTCAGAAAAGCAAGTGCGGCTGTTTGCACTTTAGTTTTAACATTTTGCCAAGCATCTTAAGAGTTTTGGGGCTTTTTAAAAATTATTATTAAGAAAAACAATCGATGGAGTTGTGCGCGGTTCCCTATCACGAAGTTCACCTGTGCCCCGAAGGCAGGAGCGCAGACGCCCCCAAGCTCACCTGCAGGATATGAAGCTTGCAGTACTGTCCCTGGAAACCCCCCGAGGGAGCACGTGTGGACAGGCACTCGCTGTAAGATCCCAGCCTGTCCACGTTTCCGTTCAGAACGTTGCTCCCAAGCTTCCCAGTGGAGTCGTACACTGAATTTCAAAGCAAAAAAAGTAGGCAAGGTTAGCTTCCTTGTGTTACTTTCAAATGAATTTCTAGGCACCCAGTTCCATCTCCTAAAGCAATTCCATCTGTGATGACAGAAAAAGAAGAGAGACACATGCCGCTCCGTGAGCCTGTGTCTTGTATCCACGGCCCCTCTTCCCTGAGGGACAGCAATGCTGTATGTTCTCAGGTTGGCTGCATGGTCTGTAGCTGAAAAAAAAATTAGGCATTTGAATGCTTTAAGTAATACATGCACTGAGGGGGTAAAACAAGTGGCTAAAAATTGGTAGCTTTTCTTTCTCCCCCATACAGCCAGGAGAAAACACTCAGTTTTTAAAATTTTCTATCCAGTTTTGTGGGACTTTATTTTAGACAGTTAATTTCTTTTTTCTCCCTCCGAAGCAGAACGGAGCGATCACCAGGCTCCAGAGTTAGGGGCGCTCTTCACCCCGGTGCCGCAAAGCTCTTCTTCTGTTTGTTTGTACTCCAGTGTGTCCTCGGGTCCTTCATTTTAAATAATTCATTTCCTTTCATTTTTCTTTTTTTTTTTAATATTTTATTTATTTATTTGACAGAGAGAATACTAGCAGGGGGAAAGTGAGAAGCAGGCTCCCCACTGAGCAGGGAACCCGATACAAGACTCAATCCCAGGACCCTGGGATCACGACCTGAGCCCAAGGCAGATGCTTAACACATTCAGCCATCCAGGTGCCCCGCCTTTCATTTTTCTTCATCTCTCCCTTCTTCTCTCACTTCCCTGTTATCCCACCCCATACGTTTGACATCTGTCCTCTCGTTCGTAGATATTCTTGTTTTGTGTAAGTGTATTTATAATTTATATAAATGATTTTGTGCCTCAGATCTCCTATTGCTACATGTCACTCAGTGCTACGTGTGCGGTGTTATTCATGTTATATTTATGGTGTTCTTATGCTCAGACCTTCTAACTACCTGCAATAATTCATCAGAATCTTAGACTTAGCTATTCCCTGGGTGGTGGACCCAGAGATGACCTCCAACCCACAGAAACACCCAGATGGTCCCCATGCAGACCTACGTGAGAGGCTTTAGCTCAGATACACACACCGTATATACAACCGTGAGTGGGATTGCTGAGTCATAAAGTAGATAAATCCCACCAGATTGTGCCCAGGAGTGACTCCCCCAACACACCCTCCCCAGACATGGTGAGTCCTATTTCTTCTTTGCATCATCCAGCTTTCTCGTTTTTGACAATGAATGGGTAGGAAATGCATCCAGGGGCTCAAAGCCGTCTCAGTTAATAGAGCATACAACTCTTGACCTCAGGGACATGAGTTCAAGACCTGGGTTGAGTATAGAGCTTATTTAGGGGGAAAAATAGTTAAAATGCTATCCACTTGGGCACTTGGGTGGCTCTGTCGGCTAAGGATCTGATTTTGGCTCAGGTCATGATCTCAGGGTCCTGGGATCGAGCCCCATGTAAGGCTCCCTGCTCAGGGGGAATCTACTCCCCCCTCTGTCCCCCACCCCCACTCGTGCTTATGCACACACTCTCACTCTCTAATAAATAAAATCTTTTAAAAAATAAGTATAAATACAAAATGCTATCCAGTTGTTTTAACTTTCATTTCTTTAATTATAAAGAACTCATTATATTTTTGTCAGCAAGCCATTAACATTGCCTCTTCTGTGAAGTACCGTGTGTAACATCTGCCCATTGTTAATGGATTTGCTCTTTGATGTGGAAGAGTTCCTGGTCACTCTAAATACTTACTGGTCCTCGTCTACCCGAGCCACTGAGAACAGCTGGACTCAGTCATCTGTGGGCTCCTTACCCACGGCACCCTTTGCTGGGCAGAAACCCATTCTTCTGAGCTTGCACTTTCTGCTCCAGTATTCTTCTTCTTTTTTTTTTTTTTTAAAGATTTTATTTATTTGACAGAGAGAGAGATCACAAGCAGGCAGAGAGGCAGGCAGAGAGAGAGGAGGAAGCAGGCTCCCTGCTGAGCAGGGAGCTTGATGCTGGCCTCAGTCCCAGGACCCTGAGATCATGACCTGAGCTGAAGGCAGAGGCTTTAACCCACTGAGCCACCCAGGCGCCCTGGTCCAGTCTTTCCACAACCTTTGTTGTGGTCAAGACTGGCTACATCAGCAGGGCTAATGCAAAATGAAAATGCGGGGTCTTTTGCTTAAAAAGTATTAAGAATGTTGAGATGGCGACAACAATCACACTGAGAGGAAGTGTGGGGCCCTTTTAAGTGTGGTTTATTATTGTGGATTTGTAATCTATTGCGTATCTCCCTTTAGCCATCACCGAAGCCATCGCCTTCCTCTTCCTCCTCCTCCTCCTCCTCCTCCTCCTCCTCCTTGTCCTCTTCCTTCTCCTTCCTCTCCTTCCTGTGCTTCCTCTCCTTCCTGTCCTTCTCCTTCTTCTTTTATGGGATGTGCGGTTCAACATGGGGCTTGATCCCAGGATGCTGAGAGCATGACCTGAACCGAAGGCAGATGCTTAATTGACTGAGCCCCCCAGGCGGTCCTGCCTTCAGTCTTCTTTTCAAAATTGAGCTAGTTAATTTGGAGACCATCAAGGATTCATAAAAATTTCAGAAAATTTGTATTCAGAAAATTTCAGAAAAAGTTTATTGAGCTCCTTGAAATATTCAACTAGAATATTGATAGAAATTGCTTCAAATTTATAGATTATGTGGGAGTAAGTTGACATCATTTTTGTATTAAGCCATCACTGGATGTCATGCAATTTTCTGCAGCCTTTTTGTGTGTGTCCTTATGTGAAATTTTACATTTTTCCCTGGTAATCTTAAAACAAATTGTATAAATAATTCCTGGATAGGGTATAGTTGGCTATTTTCCTTGATGTTTTATTTTCAATTATATTTTCTGATTGTTGAATTTCGTGAAAAATGATTTTTGTAAAGGCTCTGGAATCTGGCACATTTGCTAAACACTCTTATTAGTATTACAACCTTATTTCTTCCTCCTCAATTCTTTATATTTATAAAGTGCATTGGGCAACTTGCACACTTTTTATTTTCTGGAACAAGCGTAATTAACCCCAGTTGCCAGGAGTTGAGAATAGTAGAGCAAGAGGTCACACACGTTGGCAACACGAAGGAGATCTTTGTGGTGACAGACAGTTCTGTGTCCTGACTGTGGTGTGCGTTACACAGTCTACACATGTGCTAACATGACACAGAGCTACCCACACACATTGTACCAATAGCAATTCTTTTTATATCTTACCGTAATTATGTCCGATGCAACCATTAGGAGGAGCATGAAAGACACAGGGCCCCTGGGGGTTTGTGTTTCATGGATTCTAGTATTTTTTCACTTGGCATCCATTCATCACAGGGTGAATTTTTGTATTGACTATATTTTCTTATTTTCTGTATTTGTGATGCTCTGACCTTTGCGGCTTCCCTGGCTTGGGAGAGACCGCCCTTCCTAGGGCTATCTGATTCTTAGAGCTAATGCTTCCCCACGTGGCCCCCACAGTGCAGCCTGTCCCCATCTTGAGAAACGTAAGCAATAAAAATCTTCCAATGGCCTTGACCTCTTCCTTATCACTCAGTCACCTCCATCAATGAAAACCTGTAGGTACAACTGGTACAGTTTTGTGTGATTTTTGCAACTTCCTGTATATCTACCATTATTTAAAAATAAAAAAGTATTTCAACAAATATGTGTTGGGCCGCATTTCCATTTTTAGAATTTTTAATTTTTTTTTTAAGATTTTATTTATTTGACAGAGAGAAACACAGCCAGAGAGGGAACACAAGCAGGGGGAGTGGGAGAGGGAGAAGCAGGCTTCCCACTGAGCAGAGAGCCCGATGTGGGGCTCGATCCCAGGTCTCCGGGATCATGACCTGAGCCGAAGGCAGTCGCTTAACCAACTGAGCCACCCAGGCACCCCAGAATTTTTAATTTTGATAGCTGATGTTTTCATTGCCACCCAGTGTTCTAAGTGTTTTTGTGAGCGTATTTGTTGTGAACCCTGTCTTCTTGTGACACGAGGGTTCTCTGTAACCTGTTACTCAGTTCCCATACACGGAGCGTTTCTCTTTTATCTCTCCCTTTGTCATTTCAAGGTCAGGTTCCTGATTATCTTTCTTTCTGGAAACTCTTACAATTTCTTCATTGTTTTTCACGTTCTTAAGTTTAGGTCGATCCTGACCCGAATGCCGATGTGAATTTTCTTTATCGGTCTGCTTTGGCATTCTGTAAACCATGTCAATCTGATGTCTTTTCTTTTAATTCTGGAGACAATATTGCTATTATTTGTTAAATATTTCCTTCCTTCTGCTTGTTTGGTTACATTTCCTCTTCTGACGGCACTCCTGGCCTCAAAATCTCTTAGTGTTTTCTTTCCCAGCTCTGGATCCTTTCCGGCTGCACATGCAGAGTTCTCTAAATGGATCTGCCAGCTCCTCGTGTCCCTCAGCCTCCATCTACCTTACTATTTATCCCATCTATTGAGCTATTTATCCATCTCAACTAGTTTTACTCTAACAGTCTCTCTTGATTTTATTATATTTTTAAAGTTCTATTTATTTATTTGAGAGAGAGAGAGAATGCACACGTGAGTCCGGGGAGAGGCAGAGGGCAAGGGAGAGAATCCTTAAGCAGACTCTCCATTCAGCCTGGAACCCTGCTCAGCGCTCGATCCCAGGACTCTGAGATCATGACCTGAGCTGAAATCAAGAGTCAGATGCTTAACCACCTGAGCCATCCAGGCATCCCTAGACTTTATGATTTTTTATTCATACTGTGTATTACCAATATTCTTCATCAGCTCTCTGATTATATATATTGTGTTTATTTTTATTTTTTAAAAACTTTTTAATTTATTATTTGAGAGAGAGAGAGAGAAAGGGAGGGACAGAGGGAGAAGAAGAGGAAGAGATTCTCAAGCAGACTCCACTCTGAGCACAGAGCCCAGTGCGGGGCTCTATCCCATGATCCTGAGATCATGACCTGAGCAGAAACCAAGAGGCAGACACTCAGCTGACTGAGCCCCAGGTGCCTATGTTTATTTCACATCGTTGATGACCATCTATTCCAGTAATTCATCTTCACCTAGGATACATATTTGTGCAATTCACTGTCATTGGTGTCAAGAATATGGTAAATACGATAGAGTTGGATTTTCTTTTAAGCTTGATCAATATATACAGTCCAGTTGATCACTTTCCCTTAAAATTACTTGGTCTGACCTATGCTGCCAGAGCCGAGCCTCACATTGTGGCAACAACAACCGACATGTGCAGCCTCTTATTCACCAGGCACTGTTTTGAATCCCTTCGATCCGTTGTCTCATTTACCCCTCACACGATCCTATGAGATTATGAGTAATCATTTAAAATTTTTTTTTAAAGATTTTATTTATTCGACAGAGAGAAACACAGTGAGAGAGGGAACACAAGCAGGGGGAGTGAGACACGGAGAAGCAGGCTTCCCGCCGAGCAGGGAGCCCGATGTGTGACTTGATCCTGGGTCTCTGGGATCATGACCTGAGCCGAAGGCAGTCGCTCAACCAACTGAGCCACTCAGGCGCCCCAATCTGCCCCTTTTTAATTGCTCACAAGAATTGGAGCTGGGTGTTTGAACTCGCCGGTAAGGATCAGAGCTGTGTATTCAAATCCATCTTACCTGAACCCTTACCTCTTGCCCTCTAAAATTTTATTTGTCAGCTCAGTATATAAGTTCTTATCTATGACTAGAGATAATAATATTCCTTAAGATGAGTGGGGAGAAAAATATACATATTTTTACAGCTTGGCAGACTATGTATCTCTTCTTGCATCTCTCTGTTGTCTTTATTAATAATTGGATTTCTGACAGTTAGCCTAAAAATCAGATGGAAGGAACTGCATTCTGCTTGCATGTGTGCCTTTAAAAAATATATGTATATATGACTTTAAAAACCTCCCAGTGGGAACTGGGCAAACAGTCCTTGATGAGCAACCCGGGGTAACCTGACTTTCGCCCTGCACTCCTGACTCTTCTGGTCAGTTCTGCTCCTCGGGCTGCTGGGGCTCAACCGGCAGGTGCCTATTATCACTGGCCTCTTTAAAATGATTCTAAGTATTCCAGGTTGTTGCTGTATTGACAATGACCGAGCCTCCCTTTCTCCCTCCCCTGGGTATGACTGTCTGTCTCCGACCGTGCACAGACCCTTGGAGCTGGCATCCACTTGGTCCTTTGTAGCTAGCAACCATCTTTGAAGCTGAACTGTCTGCATTTCAAGACTGACCACATCCCTCCATTCCTCACAATTGTTCACAGCACGATGAACAAAGTGAAATGTAACTCTCAGAGAAGACATATTTACCGTAACAAAAACTTGAATAAAGCATTGTATTCAGATTATATAAAGAGCCCTTGGGCGCCTGGGTGGCTCAATGGGTTAAAGCCTCTGCCTTTGGCTCAGGTCATGATCTCAGGGTCCTGGGATCGAGGCCAGCATCGAGCTCCCTGCTCAGCAGGGAGCCTGCTTCCTCCTCTCTCTCTCCCTGCCTGCCTCTCTGCTTGCTCATGATCTCTCTCTCTGTCAAATAAATAAATAAAATCTTAAAAAAAAAAAAAGAACCCGTACAAATCAGTAATTTTTTAAAAGTCAAAGAATGTAATTTAAAATCTGAAAAGGACATGAATAGGCAACTCTTAGAGAAGGAAATCCAGGAACCAATAAATATGAGAAAGTTGTTCAGTCTCTCCAGTAAACCACAATTAGACACCATTCTTTTCTACCCTTTTGATGGCTAAGAAATTATAAGGTTGATAGAATTAAGTGTTAGTAAGAATATAAAGACATAGTCCTCTCAATCTGGCCTCCTGGAAGCTATCCTCCCTGGGAACAGCACCTAGATGCGGGAGAATCACCACGCCCCAACTGCGTACAGTCTTGACAGAAAGACGCTGACAGGGTCCCCTGATTCTGCTGTCACTCTACCCTCCCACTCCCTGTGACATGAGGTCCAACCTCTCCCAGCGCTAGTGTGGAGTAAGTCAAGGCCCAAAGCAAAGCCTGGGCTTCATTCATTTATCGGTGGTGGGCTGGGAGGTGGTGGAATGAACCTGACTGAGCTCAGCAGGTCATTGGCCCTCCTCTCCATCCTGGGAGCTGCCCCACCATCTGCCAATAAGCTGTCCTTTAGCCAAAGCTTCACCAGAGTTGGTGTCTATGATTTAACCAAAGACTCCTTCCTAACTGATGTCCCAGAGACTCAGCAACTCAGCATCTCAGAATCTGCCCCAGGAAAGTCATGCAAGCATGCAATTGCAAGACGGTCCTGGCAGTTAGGGTTGAACCACATGAAAATCCCATTTTATAAGACAAAAACTGTTTCGTGTCAGCAATGTCAAGTAGTTCAACATCTGTTGGGACAAGGTTAAATGAACTATGGTACTTCCATGCTTTATAATGCTCTGCGACAATGAAAATGAGATAGACCTGTATTTGTTGCTATGGGAAATGCTCCAAGACATACTATTCTGTGGGAAAAAAAGAAGTTCAAGAACAATAAATATAGGGGTGCCTGGGTGGCTTAGTCGGTTATGTGGCCGACTCCTGATTTCGACTCAGGTCATGATCTCAGGGTCCTGAGAGGGAGTCCCACGTCAGGCTCTATGCTCAGTGAGGAGTCTGTCAGAGGGGTCTCTCTCTGTCCCCTCTGCCCACCCCCTGTTCGAGTGCTGGCTCTCTCAAATAAACAAATCTAAAAAAAAGAACAATAAGTATATTTTTCAATTTACCAAACAAAACAATATCTTTCTAGTAGACATATATGTACAAAAATGCAAGGAGAAGGTTCTGGAAAGTTCTAGAAGGATATACAACAGTGATAACAGCTGTTACCCAAGAAGGGAACTGAGAATTAACTGAAGGAACTAAAAAAACTTCTTAAACTTGGTCTGTATTGTTTTGATCCTTTTATAGTGAGAATAGATTCATATATTATTTAGTAAATACAATATATAAACAATAAAATATTAAAAAATTTTAAAATCAATATATATATATTAAAAATCCTTCAGCCGTTTTTCATTATCTAGAGTAGAAATTGGCACACCGTAGTTCTGTTCTTGTAAGTAAATTTTATAGGAAAACAGCATCTCATTTGCTTTCATGTTGTTTGTTTATAATAGAGGCTGTGCTGCCCACAAAACCAAAGTATTTGCTATCTGGTCCTTGAAAACTGCAGACCTCTTATCTGAGCTGTGATTCTCAAGCCTGGGCAGACGTGAGAATCCTCCGTGGCATCTTTAAACAACACTAAGACCCAGGCTTCACCCTCACAAAGAATGAGGTTGGGTGTGGCTTGGGCATTAATTGGTTTTTTAAATTTTCCCAGGTGATGCTCTGTGCAGACAGGCTGCATCGCTCTGATCTTTAGGATTAATTCCAGACTCCTGAGGGGGTTTAAGAGGCCCTTCGTGACAGGACCTGCCTCTCCAGTCTCACCCTCCCACGCGCACACCCATTTCCCCGGCTCCATTATAGAGAACGCACCGGGTCTGCACTTGTCTGTTTTTCTGCCTGGAATGTCTTTCCTTCCTGTCTGCCTGGCAAATGCTGAATCATCCTTTGGGTCTCGGCAGAAGGATGGTCTCCCCTGGGAAGCAGTCTAGACTCTGGCTTCGGTGTATCACACTTAAAGGAGTGTAATGGTTCATTTGTCTGTCTCCCATGTGAGGGACGGGTCCTGTTTCCATTAATGGATATCTCAGAGGAGGAGCTCAAAGAACATTTGTTAGATTGAATTAAACCTTGAAGAAATTAAACTTAATTGCCCCAAATCTAGCTCCATGAATGTATTTTGAGGTCCTCCATGTGTCAAGAAATCCAGCAACAATTTTAAAAGCTGGGTGTATTTATTAGCGATGGGCTAAATGATTCCCGATTCCTTTCTCTATCACTGAGTACCCCAAAACAAACTATGTACAGTCTTGACAAAAAGTCAAGATGCTCTTTGCTGTCACCACAGATGCTGACAGGGTCCCCGGACATTGCTGTCTCTCTACCCTCCCACTCCCTGTGACACGAGATCCAAGCTGTAGCCTGAAGTTTAAGGATCTGGAACTAGAAGAGTCCAAGGAGATTAAAAAAAAAAAAAAAGAGAGAGAGAGAGAGAGGTCAATACTGAGCCTGACTTTATCCTTAGATAAAACTTTAAAGGACTAATATAGAAAGATACCCAATCATTCCCTTGAGAAGATCAAATTCCACTCCCCCCCCCCGCTTGGTGTTCTGCTTTGTAAACTGTTTGGATTTATGGTTTTCTGGCTGAGGTTATTTTGGATGCATGCAAATTTCAATTGCATTTGCTTTCTTTCTGATTATGAACTCAAACAGACAAGTTGCCCTTTTCTTGCCTCCTGCTTAATTGGCTTCTGTCAGGAACCGGCATGCTGGGCCATAGGCACCATCCAAATAAAAATACATTGTGATCGTCTTGGGAGGGAGGCATAGGATAAACTAATGATTAATCCCACCTGCTACTTCAAATCACATGGCCATTATTTCAAGTTTTCATTTCCAAAAGATGGAAAACAACTTGTTTCGATTTCCCTGGGCTAATTGGCAAACAGATATGCTTTCTCACATGGTGGGGATAATATGCGGATATTAAAATGTGAAGCTGATTAATTTCCAGGTTTGAAAGGGGGGAAGACAGACCCTGGCCAGTGGTCTTATACTTTAAAATACGGATGCACTGATACCATGAATCTGAAGGCAGCAGAAGCTTCTAGAATGCTAAGCCACAAATAAATCCTGAAAGTAATGATCATCTACAGCATTATCAGCAAATACTTATTTTTTTTAAGATTTTATTTCTTTATTTGACACACAGAGATATCACAGGTAGGCAGAGAGGCAGGCAGAGAGAGAGGAGGAAGCAGGCTCCCTGCTGAGCAGAGAGCCCGACGCGGGACTCGATCCCAGGACCCTGAGATCATGACCTGAGCTGAAGGTAGAGGCCTTAACCCACTGAGCCACCCAGACGCCCCAATCAGCAAATATTTATTAAGCACCTACCAGATTGCTGTGTTACACTGGAGAACTTTAACTAGAGTTGAACAGTCCTTGTGCTGTGGTTGATGACACAGAGCAGACACGTGAAATGCCAGCCCTCTGTTGTCAGAGATCTCGTCGTAAGTAAGGGATCTGCATCGGCTCTCAGTCTGGTATTGAAAGTTCCTAAAGCCGCTGCTTACAAACACCTTCTGTCCTCCCCCCTGCCTGGTCAACTACTCATCTAGAACTTGGAGACCAAGAATAGTAGGTATATTACTTTTCTGTTCTGCTATTACAAATTCCCACATACTCGGTGGCTTAGAACCACAGATATTTGTTCTCTCACAATTCTGGAGGCCAGAAGTCTAAGATCAATATCACTGGGCAGAAATCAAGATGTCAGCAGGGCCACACTCCTTCCGGAGGCTCCAGGAGGGAAGTGTTCTTTGCCTCTTCCAGCGTCTAATGGATGCTGGCATCCCTTGGCTTGTGGCCACATCACATTGTCAGCCTCAATGGCTACATCCCCTTCCCCTCTGTGTGTCCAATCTCCCTCTGCCTTTCACTTCTAAGAGCACATGTGATTGCCTCCAGGGCCTGTCTTGATCATGCAGGATGATCTCCCCATCTCAAGATCTTGAACTTAATCACATGGGCAAAGATCTTGTTTCCATCTGAAGTCACGTTCTTGTTTCCCTAGGAGGTCACGTTCATGGGTTTCAGGAATGAGAATGTCGACGTCAATCTAGGGGGCCGTGTTTTAGCCTAGCGCGGCCTGGATATGTCTGAAATGTAGCTAGGCTACGGATTTCAGGGGATCCCACTCTGCCACCCTTTCTCTATTAAAAGATTTCATTTGTTTCAGCAATTTTTCTGTCCTCAGCTCCAGCACCAGTGGAATAAAATGCTCTCTAGACTGACGGCCAGATGGGAAAAGAGGCAACGTCTGAGAATCCAAATCAAGTTGATGGTCCATCCTCTGATGATAACAAGAGAACAAAGGCTCAGCTGGGACCGGTGGCTGCTAGCCCGGTGAGGACCTACCTACAGCTTGCCTTCTGTAATAGGATATAAAACTATGGGCCTTGCCTTCCAGGAAAGAAGATGAGACACACAGAGAGGAGACATGAAATAATCATTGATGGAAGATGGAGCCAGAGGGGGTAAGTTATCAGAGAAGGAAGCTCAGTAATCCCGCCATCAGGGTGGGCTGAGAAACTTGACATGGGGACCAGGGAGAAGGGACTTAAGGGGTTAAAATTTTTATAAGCACAAATAGCTGCTTGGGGAAAAATTCAAGGGATGTTATGAGATTAGAGGAAACAGGAACTGAAATGCCCTGCAGACTGCTTGGGAACCAGAGGCCCCCTCCCCCATTCCGTCCCTGAGGAATTAAGGACAGGAACACGCAGACGTCATCATGTGAAGCCTGGGTGCAGGGGGAGGGGAGATTCGCTCTGCTAAGCACAGTTTTAATTCAATATATACAGCGTCCCCTGAAAGGCCTCTGTGGCAGATGGTGTTATAAATGGTCTGGGTGGATTTTATGAAATGGTCACGGGCAGGCCAGGTACGTTGCAAAAAAACCAGGTTCCAGGATCTACCTGAGACCGCTTGTTTCGTTTGTTTCGTTTTTCACCTCAGAAATGGATGCATAGTTTTTTAATCTGGAGGATGTGTCACAGAGCCATAGTTTTCTGTATTTGTTTCCTAGTGCTGTCCTAATTTGCACGCACTGGGTGGTTTGTGACAACAGACGTGTCGTGCCGCCGTGCTGGAGATCGGCCGTCTGAAATCATGTGGTCAGCGGGGTCACTTCCTTTTGGAGACTCTGAGTTCACGTACTGCTCCTAACTTGAACACCAGCTGCTGGGATACATGGATCTATAGATTCCTCTCCATTACGTATAAATTAATAAGGATTTATTCACTAAATTCTATATTTTGGACACAGTCACTAAATTCTATAAATTCACCATTCCACATTATGGCCCAATATTTAAAACACAGCAAGAAAAATAAGGGCATATAAGAGCAACGAAAGGGAAAGTGGGGATAGAGTGAAAGGATAGGACAGACAACGAGAAATGTGGTCACCGAGCTGCTTGGCCAAATAAAAGTGAACTTCCTGCAAATCTGGATCAGTTTACTATGGCTGCTAGAACAAATTATCAGAACTTTGTGGCGTAAAACAACATACATGTATTGTCTTACAGTTCTGCAGTTTAGAAGTCCAAAATGGGCTTTCCCGGGTATTACGGGTTGAACTGAATATTTCCCCCAATATTCATCCTAACCTTGAGTATCTCAGGCTGTGACTGTCCCTGGAGTCAGGGTCTTTTCAAGAAGACGGTTAGGGACACGCAGTGGCTCCATCAGGGAAGCACCTGACTCTTGATTTTGGTTCAGGTCATGATCTCAGGTTGTGAGACTGAGCCCCACGTTGGACCCTGAGTTAAGTGTGGAGTCTGCTTAAGATTCTCTCTCTCAGAGTCCCTCTTCCCCTCCAACTTCTCTCTCTCTCTCCCTGTCCCATCCCCAAGAACAATAACAATATAAATAATAAGAGGTGATTAAGTGAAAGCAAGGCTGTTAGGATGGGGCCTAATCCCGTCCGACAAGTGTCCATATACACGGATGTTCATACGTCCAGCGTGACATCGAGGAGAAGGTACCATCAGTCATCTGTAAGCCAAGGACAGAAGTCTCAGAGGAAACCAACCCATCTAGCACCTCGATTTTGAACTTCCAGCCTCCAGAACTGTGAGAAAGTTAATTTCCTCTTGTTTAAGTCCCTCAATCCACGTACTTTGTGACAGCAGGCCTAACAGTCTACTACGAGGGGGTTGAGTTTGTGTCTCCTTTTGGTAACTTGTCTGACTTATGTTTTTACCAGCAATTGCCAATAAATGGCTCTATTTTCAACTGACCCTCACAACTACCAAAATTCATGCAAGAAGCTTCCATGGAATTCAGATTCTTAGGTCCAGCTCCTAGAGCCTCAGTGAGCAGTTGGATGGGGCTTTGGTAGTTGTAGTAAATGTCTAATAAACTGCTCTTTACCCCAAACAAGAGTGTGTTATCTACAATATAGACATGTCATTATCAGTTATACTGAGATAAGACATGTAGCGAACTGTATTAACGTGCTCACATCGCCATGAGAAAACACCACAGATGAGGCAGCTGAAACAAGGGAATGGATTTCCCCACAGTCCTGGAGTCAGAAGTCCAAGTGCCAGGTGTCCACAGGGTTGGTTTCTTCTGAATCCTCTCTCCTTGACTTATAGATGGGTATCATCTTCTTGTGCCTTCACCTGGTCTCTCTGGAGTATGTCTGTGTCTGTGTCCTCACCTCCTCTTCCCATAAGGGCACCAATCGGATGAGATTAAGACCCACTCTCATCACCTTGTTCCACCTCATTTAAGATCTCCTTAAAGACCTACCTCCAAATAGAGCCCTATTCTAAAATAAAGTACTAGGATTAGGACTTCAACAAATGAAATTTGGGAGAACACAGGTCAGCCCATACCACAAGCAAATTACAAATAACTATGAAATCAACAATACTCCTTATTATAAATGCCACCCATAGTCAACTGACCCTCCCAGAAGGCTTTCACTGATGTCTGCAAACCCTCATATCTGTAGCCAAACCCTGGTTTCCATTGACCAATGAGTGCAGTCCCAGCATGAACATCAAGTGATCTTTTTGTCCATGTTAAGGAGCAAGATGGATGTGAAACCAGAAGGATGAATGTCAGAACTTCACTCAGCTGTCAATGATGTGAGCAATGTTTTTGCTGAATCGGATGACAGATTCGAAGTACTATCTATAATGTAATGGCCATAGACCTAAGGCACTTTCAAGTTGAATTTGCCCTTGTAACATTTTCTCCATTAATTTCTTAGACGTCCAGACAGTCAACAAAAACACTAAATTGGGGACACCTGGGGGGCTCAGTTGATTAAGCAACTGCCTTCAGCTCAGGTCATGATCCTGGAGTCCCAGGATCTAGTGCCACATCGGGCTCCCTGCTCAACAGAAAGTCTGCTTCTCCTTCTGACCTTCTCCCCTCTCATGCTCTCTCCTTCTCATTCTCTCTCTCAAATCAATTAAACAACAACAACAACAACACTAAATCAAGCCCTGACCTGGGGTGATGGCCAGCTTCCATGGTGTATACACTTCAGCCAGAGCTGAGTTCCGGCCCCCAGCCCGATGGTCCACCCTTTCCACCAGATAGGCACAGAAGACGAGAGTAACTTCAAGAGCATGGATAGGAGTAACAAGTAGTAAAATAACAAGGAAGCCGTGAATTTTGAGTATTTGTTACTTTTGTTCTTACTTTAATTTGTCAATTTCAGTGATTCAACCCCCCCCCCCTTTTTTTTCAACCCTTAAAAGTAGCTGCATTTGGGTGCCTGGGTGGCTCAGTGGGTTAAAGCCTCTGCCTTTAGCTCAGGTCATGATCTCAGGGTCGTGGGATCCAGGCCCGTGTCAGGCTCTCTGCTCAGCAGGGAGCCTGATTCCTCCTCTCTCTCTGCCTGCCTCTCTGCCTACTTGTGATCTCTCTGTGTCAAATAAATAAATAACAGTCTTTAAAAAATTAAAAAAAAAATAAAAGTAACTGCATTTGACAGCCATCTTGACCATGTAACAGATGGCTCTTGTGAGCGCATGCGGGTGGCTGGAGTACACCTCTGGACAAAGGAGTCAAGACACTTTTAAAACTGCTGAGGATTGTTAGAGTCCGAGAAACACAGCCTCCCCATTTCACGGGTGGGGTAAGTCATTGAGCAAAGTAACATCGCTTGGGTGAGGCCAGGCACACAACTGGCTCTGGGCGGACAGGGGCAGCAGGACGGGCAGCCTAACACGCTGTCTACGGGTCAGAGCTTGTCTCTAAAACACACCTCATTTACCAGAAAAGTACAATGAGGAAAGAAACAGGTGGGAAGGTGCAGGTGGTCAGATAGAGAAAGGAGAAGAGAGGAGTGATGGTTGTGGAGGAAGGACATCCCAGACAGGGGATTGCCTCTGAATCTGAGAGGGGTGCACCTAAGGAGGAAGGCAGATAGTGCTCCAGGAGAAAGGCCATTGCCAGAAGGGAAAATGATCAGCCAGGAGGGAGGAAGCCAGAGGTCTTTACGGGGGTGAGGTTTGTATGTGATACCAGACTGAATGTAGATTGCAGCGGATTATGGAGTTTAAAAAGCAAAATAAAGGGGGGGGGGGAAGGAGAAGGAGAGGGGCCAGAATGCTGGCCTGAGGACTTCAGCAATAAAAAGGGGATAAGATCAGACAGTGACCCAAGAGGGTGGCAAAAATCAAAGCACACAAATAGTGTTTAGTGGACTTTGTTCCCTTTAAGATGATGGATATGTGTTGGAAAGCAACTGGAAAAGATAGTGGAAAGTGAGAGATGAAACTCAGGGTTAGAGGCCTGGCACCAAACTTGCCCCTCCAGCCACGTTCAAGTTCACATTCCTTAATGTAGTCCCCACCCCACCCCCAGCTGGAAGCCTCCCCCACCCCCATCCTGCAGCTGGCTCCAGCGTCAGTCTCTCCCCTGCTGTGCTCGGAACAGCCACAACTCCTGCTCCCTCCTGCAAGACCAAACCTGCCTGCCTCAGTTCTCCCAACCCTCTCTCCCTGCTGTACTTCTCAGACTCACCCCCCACCCCAGCCCATTACCTGAGGTCCTGCCTCCCTCCTCTCTGGGCTTGGGGTGGGGGTGGAGCTTTTACACATGATCACATGACATTTGCTATGTTAAAAAGTCATAAAGAAGAAAATAAGAAACACCTATGTTCCTGTCGCCCAGCTTAAAAAGTGAAACATGACTCATCATTTCAAGACCCCTGTCACCCGCCACCCTCCTAGCCTGACCAGCTGGTCCCACGCCATTTGGAAATCATCAGTCTCACTTGTCTGTTTCCACTGCCTGTATGACATATTCCTGCCTCCCAGAGCAACCCAGCAGCTTGATTTCTTGTTTGGTCCCTTTAGCTTCCACATGTAATCTTGTAAACTAGAGAAAACTCCCTGCTCAGGGTGGGGCTGCTGGAACTCAGTAGGACAACCCTCGCACAGGCTGGGAGCCATCCTCCATGGAAAAGTGCTCTCTAAATATTGACTCGTCATTTCTCCATCCACATACTGTCAGGAAAACCATGCTGAGAAGGAAGGTCAGAACCACGTTCTGTGCTCAAAACTCTCAGGCTTATATAATGTCAAAGCAACAGCATCAAGTGTCTTCTGGTGCCTAAGAAAGCACATCAGTTACGACTACAGATAGTGTTCATCTATTAAATTAACTGATAGTCATGTATCCCATTTATATTAATCATCGGACTATTTCTTGGACCATTCACCTTAGGGAAAGGTGAATTTTTTTCACTGGGAAAAAAAAAAAAAAAGATTTTCAATTTCCAGGCCCCTACAGACGGGATGTTTTGGAACATGACCAGAGTAAAGCGTCAGGCGAATAGAGTATCAACAACGGCTGTGTGACGGACGCTGACGAATGTGCCACCACGCCATTACCAGCGGTCTCAGCCAGTCACTGTACCCTGCGGTTTTCTTGGCCAGTGTTTGGTCTGGTTTTGTCAGAATGTTCCCTGTTCAGTTTCAACAAGTGTTCTAACAAAACATCAATTCTTTTTTTTTTTTTTTTTTTACACATCATCAATTCTAAACTGGGATTTGAAGATGGCCATTGAATCAATCAGATTTATATTTCCCAATGTTGCATTAAATATCAGGACATATGATCCAGTGTCCAATGGTAATTGCTTCCAATTGTATACTATTGTGAATCCCCCCATATTAGATCAAAACTTCTGTCTATCTGTATGATGTGCATTTGCTACTATTTTCCAATACAAAATAAATTAGTCACGGGTTCAAATGCAAATGAAAATTGCTATGATGGTTTCTCTGGCTTTGGAAAGAGTTTTTATGTTGCTTCTTGTGAGTGGTCTCTTTCAGCATCCACAAGGAATCATTCTCCAGGAAAGAGATTCACTGAAAAAGAATCTGATTTCCTGCCCTTTTCTGGCAGGAAGGTATGTGTTCCTTGTGAGAATAATTTGGGGAAACAAACATAAAATAATGGTGGCCTATGACATGCAAAGAAGTTGGCTAGAGTCAGATTCTTCCAGGGCGGGCCAGTGCCTTCACCAACACACTCCTCAGAATTTACTGTCGAATCCATAACGGGTAAAACTTGGTCCCTAAATAATGAAGTAATTCATTCTCTAAAGCAGTCTAAACATCTAGAAAAAGAAATTAGTAAGTTATCTCATACTACAGTAAAATGGTACCAACTTCGATAATAGTAAACAGCATCTTACAATTTATGAACAGTTCTCATCTTACTAAGAGGTTGGTCCTCATGAAATTCCTTCTGGCTAGAATTAGATACCACTTCCTCTCTTGCCCTTGTGCAATAAAAATTCCTCCTCCCTCCTTGATTCCTGGAGCAATTTGTAAATTGAGGCTCATCTTGCCTTCCCTCTTTAATTCTGTGTTTTTAATTATCAAGAGTTTTTCTAGAACTCTCCCGGCACAAACCTCCAATTTCCCGGCCTTCACCTATCCAACAGGACAGAAAAACCCACTTACTTCTTAGAGCGTATTCTTTGGGCTCTCTTGAGTTCAAATCGGAAAGGAATTCATCAGTGTCTTGCATGCATTTGAGAGAAATGTTTCCTGTGGGAAACACAAAAGGTAATTGAAACAGAAAAGACAGAAGACAAAATAATAAAGTCAGGACCAGCATTGTCCCTTAACCTGCCAGGGAAAACTTCCCTCTTAGACAAAGAGCCTTATATTTATGAAACCCTTGTCTCTAAAATGCTGGGGGTAATGTGACATGGCTCACTCCTTAACATGCAGAGATAAGCTGTATGTCTTCAGCCACCTGCAAAGCCGCTGAGATGAACAAACCATGGAAACCAATTTATACAGAACTTGTTATTGTTCATCACACTCCCACTGTGGATGCAGGGGCCGCTGACCACCTGGCTTCCTTTAGCTACGCAGATTAACACTGCTGCCTAACCCGGATAGGCTGGACTGCCCCGGCTGGATGGTGTTGTGTATTTCTCTGGGTTTAAAAGATAAACGGAGGATGTTAAGTGGCAATATTTGTTTTTTCCCAAGAATGATTATGAATCTGACCAAGACATGTTCAGATAAGTCCTAAGCAGAGAAGGGCTTCTTCGTGATCATCTGGTATCTCGTGCCTCTCTGAATGTGTCCTCTGGACTTGACCGTGATGGAGGCGTGGGAGTCATGAACTCCCCCGCGGAAAGACACGGCTCTGCGGTAGGACAAATAAGCTCCTGCAGCCTCACGTGGGGCTTAGATACACGTCCTGCCAAGGAAATGATGCCGACAGAAGACTGTGATAATGGTGTTCACCTGCTTGAAGAAAACAAATGTGTGGCTCTGAATTCCTCTCGGTGTAAATACTCTCCTTCCAGGAAGGCTTTCTTTAAATAGTAACCTCCCGGACTACATTTAAACTGTGATGCGAAGCTTGTTTACACAGCGGAGCACATCCACACGTGTGGGTGACCGTGGCTCAGTTGTACCTCCTGCTCGCTGGCTTTGCAGTGACCTCCAGCAGCCCAGGCCTCCACCCTCGGTCTGATTCTGTTGGGACTGCTAAAACAAAACACCCCAGACTGGGCGCTTTGAACAAAATCATTTCTCATGGTTCTCCAGGCTGCGGAGTCCAAGATCAAGGCGCCCACGCGGTTGCATTCCGGTGCAGGCCCTCTTCCGGGGCCATGGCTAGTGCCTTCTGCCTGTGCCCTCACAGGGTGGAGGCGGCAAGGGGCCCATCTGGGGTCTCTTTGATAAAGACACAAGTCCCATTACAAAGCCTCCACCCTCAGGGCCAAGTCACCTCCACAAAGCTCCCCCTCCCAAATACCATCATCTTTGGGGCTTAGGATTTCAACATTTGGGTTTGTGGGGCGCGGGGGAGGGCGCAACACAAACATTCAGACCGGAGCTCCCTCCCTTGCATGAACTCACAGTCTCTTGCCTCTGTTCCTCAGCCCATGCTGGGCCCTCTGCCCCCAGTGCCCTTCTCTGAGCCCACCACCTCCTAGGCATTACCTTCCTCCTCTGAGGGAGGTGCTGGCTCTTCCAGGAAGTCCTCCTGGGCTTCTCCATAGGTGAGGAGAGGTGCCTGTTCTCTGTGCTCCCTCATTGTCTTTATAGACTCTCTTTACCTCCTCACCCTGAAGACTGCCTGCTTCTGTGTCCCCCTCTCCAGCGGCCTAGACGCCCCATAAGGCAGGCACTGTGCCCTTTTCATCCCCCTGTGCTTTTCTGAGAGGTAATTTATGTCATAGCTAAGAGCCAAGCTGACCCAACTGTGGGACCTAGGGCAGCCTCTCTGCCTCATTTACTTCATCTGGACAATTAGGAGAACAATAGTCTCAACGTCTTGGAGTTATTTTGAGATTTAAGTAAATACATTTAAAGTATTAGGAAGACATCCGGCCCATCATAAAATACTTGAAACATATTAGCTGCTACGTTTATCTTCTAAATGCCCCCCTGCATCCTGACAGATGTTAATATACACACCAGACACCCAGATAATGTAAACACCAGGGGACTTCACAGTGGCTGGCCTATAGTAGACCCTCAATAAACAGTAACTATTACGGCAACCTACTATTATTGTCACTGTTATTGGACTAAAGAAAAAAAGATTCAGGCACACAGGCTTAGTTCCTTGAAAAAAATAGATCCTTAGATCCAAGTTACAAAGGGAAACTCTTAAAACAATAAAAAAGAACTTTCTAGGAGCCAAACTACCCAAAGATGAACTGGACTCTTTCAAAGGTTCCAAACGTCTCTAAGCTTGGAAATGCTCAATTATTGGATGAACACTGGATCGGGGTGTTAGAGACGAGATCCAGCATCAAATGGTCCCAAAACAAATGACTTTGAAGGTCTTCGCTGACCTTGAAACCCTGAGTCTTTCTTTAAAATTATTTTCTGTCATGAACACGTTAGACTGTCACCACGCACCTCCACAGTTGTTCTTAAATTGAAGCAGAAATGGAAAGTTCAATACAAAAAAAATGAAAGATAACATCCAACCTGGAGCTCCCTAAAGAAAGCAACAATTTCCACTAAAAAGGGGACCTACTTTAGCACCAGAAACAAGGGTTAAGTGGTTGACTACTTCAGTTTCCCCATCTGTGAAATCATCAATTCATTCTGCCTCACAAAGTTGTTTCCTAAGATGAAATAGGAGCTCATATTAAAGCTCTCAGCCCGAAATGTATCTCCTGGGCTTAACTATCTTCTTATGTTAAAAAATAAAATTAAAATAATAAAATAATAAAATAAAATAAAATAAAATAAAATAAAATAAAATAAAATAAAAATGGGTGGGGTGTGGAGGCGTCCCAACACTAGAGGTTTAGGTAATTTGAATTATTTAGGAATGACTAAATAGGGGCTGGCTCAGTTGGTGAAGCATTGGACTCTTTGATCTCAGGGCTGTAGGTTCAAGTCCCGTGATGGCTGCAGAGATTACTTAAAACAATTTTTTTTAATTAAAAAAAAAAAAGAATCACTAAACGGGAAACCTCTGACACTGGAATTGTTTCCAATTCAGTTGTCAACGGTCTATAGTCACTGAAACTGGGAATGGTACAGCTCTTAGAATTCAATGTTAAATACTCAATCTTTAGTCATCTGGTGGAAAAAACATAATAAGCAGAACACATATCCATGCTTTAATCATTCAGAACAAAAACCATCTAAAATGATTTTGAAATACCACCTATGTAAAAAAAAAAAAGAGAGAGAGAGAGAATCTTACTTTTGGGTAATTAATAGCTTGGGATCCTTTAAATGTTTGTCCCAATCCCTGAGAAATAAAATCATGACTGATTGAGGTTCAAGGAGACTTGGTTGTTTTATGAAGACATTTGTAGGCACCTGTTTCATGCAACACAATGTGTTACGCATAAAAATAGGCACCTGGGTGGCTCAGTTGGTTAAACGCCTGCTTTCAGCTCAGGTCATGATCCCGGAGACCCAGGATCGAGTCCCACATGGGGATTCCTCCTCAGCGGGAAGCCTGCTTCTCCCTCTCTCATCCCCCCTGCTTGTGTTCCCTCTCTGGCTGTGTTTCTCTCTGTCAAATAAATAAATAAAATCTTAAAAAAAAATCAAAAAAAAAATAGGACCCGAAAGTAAATGATGCGTTCCCTTCTGGGAAGGTCTTCATCTTTCCTAAGGCAGCAATCAGCGTCTGCTACTCTTCATAGCCCCGTCATCTTATTCAAGCAGCTCTCCAGGAAGGAGCAGTCAGCTACTCTTCATCCGGCACTGGCTTTGAGGGAACAAGGATTTGTCTTCGCCAACAAGAGGAAGGCTCAACCTGATGGGGAAAACAGAACCTGCTGCTCACAGGCTGCGGAATGGACGCCTCTTCTGCGGAGATGAAACGGCTGTCACAGATTTCAAAGCAGGCAGAGCCCCCGCAGCAGCTCAGCTCATATATCCAGAGGATGACAGACTATTGACAAGCAAGCATGCAACGTCTGGGGGTGCTGAGTGCCAGGACGAAAACATACCGCCCGGGAAAGAAGCCGAGAGAGCCGAGTGGGTGTGCGCTCGTAAGCTAGATGACTTGGGAAGGCTTAGAAGGTGACTTCTGAACCAAGGGCAAAGAAAGGAAAAACCTTGTTTGGGAATGATGACTGAGGGAAGAACATTCCAGGCAGAGAAAACAGCCAGCGCCAGGCCCGGGGAAGGGAATGAGAACAGGGTGTGACAGGATGTGGAGACAGAAGGTCCGCTGGGGTCTACATGGCTATTGACAGGCACTCACTTCTGTTTACCTTCATTCGTCTCTTCTGAAATAACTGATACGACCGTGCTGCTTTGATGGTGTCTTCTACAGAGGGAAGCAAAAGTCTAAGCTTTGAAATGTCCCACCATGATGTGGGCACTGCCCAGATCCCAGTTCAGTAGTTCCTTGAAGGCAGACCGATTCCCGGTAAAGAGAGATGCTGAGGGATGTCAATGCCACTGTGCCACCTGAATGAGTAAATTCAAAATGTCCCTGCTCCTTTGTGTCTTTTGCTTGAAGGTCAAAGCGGTGGCCATCCCATGCCTGAGCCCACAAAGTGGTGGCCATCCCATGCCTGAGCCCACAAAGCGGTGGCCATCCCATGCCTGAGCCCACAAAGCGGTGGCCATCCCATGCCTGAGGTTCTGCTGCTGGAGGTCAGAGTGACCTTCAGGTTTCCGGAGCAGGAGGTAAGACCCATCTCTTGCCGAGACTCAAGCCATGGCAGACTCCCCAACCCGGGAAAGGGGTCAGATGCAGAACTGACAAAGCCAAGGAGAAATGTCCATTATCCCTACTTAGAGACACATCTTCTACCCTTTCCAAGCTTTCTCCTGACTCTTGTCAACATCACACCATCCTCTCCAAACAGCGGCTCTAGGTTTTCCTTATTCTTAAAAAAAAAAAAAAAAAAGTTTATTCTCCAGTAATAACCAATCCAATTAAACTGCACCCGAAGGCCAGAAAATAACTTGTGGACTGAACCCACCCTTTCTGGACCCGAGTTAGAAGTGTGATAGTGGACTGTAATTATAACGCTTCCCTAGATAAATACATAGTCTTGCAATGGACTGTTTTAGAAACAGAACTGCCACGGTAGAGTAATTTACAATTATAACTGTAAGAAAAGCTCCAGGATAAGCAGCTTGCAATAAAATAGCAAAGCAAATTGAATAATCAGTTCCTTTAAATACTGTGAGACATTATAAATAGTGCTGTTTTGAGTCAGAACTAACCTCGTAAATTGAATCTGGAAACTAGCAAAGAATAGTTTCTGGGAAATGCTATTCTGTTTCCTTAGGTAAAAATAACCAAGGAAAGGGTGTAATTCCAGGATAAACCTGGAGAAGTAATTAGAAAGAAAAAGTCAATGTAGGATCCAGAGGATCTTGCTGCTGCTAACAGCCAGCCTACGCAGGGCATAAAATGCTTGTGGCCAATAAGACAAGTATACAGAAGGCGCTTCTGAAAGCCTTTGCCAGGTGTCAGATCATTAGGTCTCTGTAGTCCAGATCCTTATGCACCCTTCTCTGTCCTGCTCTGTGCCCAGCACTCTGATATGAGAGATCACTGCGGCTTTCTTGTCCTCTTGCTTTTATTTGGCTTTGACCGGTGGGAGGTGAGGACAGGAGACCTTTGAGTGTGTCGAGACAGCTTCCCTACCATTTTCATGCTACACCCTCCCGACTTTGCCATGGCTCTGATTAAGGCTCTGTTCCATGGCTCTAGACAGGGCTCCCCGCCGTCACTAAGTCCCTGGGCCCCTCACTTCTATAACAGTCCCTTCCTGAATGTCTTTGAAGTGAAACTTCTCTTAGTTTGCTGGTTGTGTCCCGCTA